>CAIGRK010352365.1:0-12737 GCA_903798315.1 Fraxinus greggii | reverse complement strand
TTTTGGGAGAATAATAGAGTAATGAATAGTATTTTTTTAGAGAATGTGTGGTTAAAAAATAAAGTAATTTTATTGGTTTGTGTGTAGAATATTTTATTGGGTGAATGTGTGGTGAAGAACCTTACTGTAGCAAATAATTTTTTGAAATAATGGTAGACATACAGGGACTAGTGTTTCAACAAGGAAAAAAAGAAGAAGCAATTAATGTCCTATGTGCTACTAGATTCATTTGGTTGGTGAAGTCAAAAGAACAGTTTGTGACATTGTCGGGAAAGTGGTTTTCTAAGTCAAAGAAGGCGTGGAGTGGTAATGACTAGCTATTTGTGTTTAGATTTTGAAGAGATGGAAAGAGACCAAATTGCGTGATAAGATGTTTGTGAAAGATGAGCTGGAGAACTCTTGTTCCCCTTTTGCAACATGTCAATAACTTTCTGGTGGGAATGACCTTGACTATCGGAGATTTGCGCGACGAAGGAAATCCATAGCAAATAGATCGCCACTATATTCGTAGTTGGCTAGACATGTATCCACTTACTTAAATTTACAAAGAATTCGACGGGAATGACTTTAATTGTGTGACGGTTGCATAATAAGAGAGATGTCATTTACAAAGTTATTCATATTTCATTTGACAGTCACAAATTGAAAGCTAAGCATGGGATATTATAAAGATTGTGGGACAGATATAGAAATATCTTCAATGTTGCACATAATATATCAAAAGTATCGATGTAATTTTATAGAGTAATTTGATTAACATGAAGAACAAAAGTCCTATCATCATGGGCGGATCTACCGTGGGGGCAGTGGGGCTCGCTGCCCCCACGCTAAATTTGAAATCCAAGATTTTGTAAAAGATTTTCAAAAAAAATTCTTGTAATTTTCAATTTTGCCCCTCCACAATTAAAATTTGATAAAATTTGCCCCTATAACTCTACTCTCTTAGCTCCGCCCCGGCCTATTATAGAATGGAAAATTGTATGTATCTTGGACGTATTCATCTATCCTATCTAGGTAGATGTATGCCTACTCCTAAATTTCATGTATTTTTGAAGATTCTCAAAAAGTTCAAAAAATAATATCCAACTTTGACTCGACAAGCACAAGAATATTCCATATTTGGTTCTCTCATTTTACCTTTTATTTTTCTTTTCCTTTTCTCAAATTTGGTTGTATTATTGAACAACTTTTGGCCATAAAAAGCACATCTCTCACTTTGTCTTTCAAATCCAATAGGTGAGCAATCCCTTTCTTTCTCTTCCTTCACAACATTGAAAGGGTACACTTAAGAAGTACTTGGCTTATTTCATGGAAAATCAATTGAACCTAATGGATAATGATGAAATTCCCAAGACAAAAATAAATGAAATTTATGGTGTTATATTAATTAAAAAAAATGTATAATTAATTAAATTTAAGGCAAGTTCATTATGTTGTTAGACCAAGCCTTAATCAAGTAGTTTTTAATTTTTATTGTATACTTCTATAATATAATCATATATAATTTTATTCGATCACATATATCTGATAATTATTGAGACCATTTTACCAACCCTAAGAAATCTTTGCTCGTAAATGTCATAACAAAATCTTGCGTGTAGATATATGCAAATACGTACTCAATTCAAATTGTTCTTTAATCGTTTCTAATATTGTTTAGTACAGTGCACTAAACACGTCTATGGCTATGTACTTTCGAACATCGAAAATTTTGTTTTCTATTTTTTCTTTTGAACTTCTTGAAAATTCAAACCTGAGGGATGAAGAAGAATTTTAAGACAAGACAAATGGGGCTATGTGTATTGCATTAAGGCACTAATGGTTTAACTAAAATATCATTCTTTAGTTAGCAAGTTTGTATAAAGCTTTTCTGAATCAGAGAGCCCTTTTCATTATGGACAAAAGATCCACTAAGCTGCCTTAATTGGCTTATTTATAATAAAAATTTGGTCATCAGTTTAAAAGAGAGAAAGAATAAAGGATTAAAGAGTTGAATTAGATTCGTATTGCACATAAAAAAAGGTCAAAAGTTGCTAAGGCCCTGTGCGGTCGCACCATCTGCTCACCCTCAAGGCCACCTATAAGATATAGGCGTATAAAGGCCCGTTTGCAAGTTTTTGAAAAGTCAAAAGTTGCTCACGAGAGTAAAAAGTATATTTTTTCAATATATTTGAATAATTTTCTGAAAATTTGCCTAGCGAGAAGAAATTTTGAGAAAACTAACAAATGTAATTTCCTCGTAAAACTCTACTACAAGAAGTATAAATAAAAATAGAAATCCTACTAAACGAATCCTAAATAAAGAAACAATATAAGGGATGGCTGATATTCTTTTCTAACAAAAAACCGACAAAGATTTAAATTTTAGAAAAGAAAAAAAAAATCAATTTTATATAGATCATGTTTTCTACATGCACAATGGGAATAGGATAAGATTGAGTCAGCTCCACCACATAATTTTATTTGTAAGTAGATTTTGCAATTAGCATATTGGCTATTTCCAATTAGATTTTCTTCTAAATTGCCTCCACAATTGTATGCTGCTAAAGTCAAATATTTTAAGTAATTATTATCAAAATAATAAATTATTGGAGTAATAACCAAATACACGTATTGTGTAGTATCGTATGTTTACGCCATTTTGTAGGAAAGTTCTATCGACTTTAACGAACAATGACAGGTTCATATTGGTCCCAACTTTTTGTACCATTCTCATACAAATATTTGGTGCTAGATACAATTTGTCTCATGTACCACTAGTATGTATGCTCACATGTTTCTCTTAAAGGGATAAGATTTGTGTCTATTTCGAATGAAGAATGGTGTTGATACAGCTCATTTTCTATCTTTTTCGAAAATGATGATTTTTTCGAAGAATCAGAGACTTACTCAAATGACTTAAGAGGAGACGAACAAAGAGTACCCAACAATGAATTCTCTAACCCAACAAATCACTCAATAGCAACAACGCATCGCATCCGTCCATGATCCGCCTCAACGGCTCAGATCATTATACGTGGAGGAAGTGTCGTACGTTTATTCATTAATTAATTGAATGGAACTCAAGTCGCAGATACTAAATGCATCTTTAGGCCTCATAATCTCCTTTGTCTCCCATAGGGATTTACGGCGTGAATTAACGAAATTAGATTGTATTTTCTTCTTTCTTACACTAATCATTGAGTCACCTAATAATTATGTCATTTTGTTAGAAAGATTTTGACAGATGCAATGACATAGAAGTGTAGGTGATAGCAGAAGATTGGATGAAAAAACTAACTATGCTTTAAATAGTTCAATGATAGAATGTATATCAACTTTCTGTCAACCTATCTAGTATTGTAGTATGATTGAATAATGATATATCGTCATCTCAAAATTTTCAAATGATAATACCAAAATCTTCAAATAAATACGAAATTAGATTGTATTTTCTTATTTCTCACACTAATCACTGAGTCGCATAATGAAAGATTATGTCACTTTGTTATAAAGATTTTGACAGATGCAATGACAGAGAAGTGTATGTGATAGCAGAAGATTAGATGAAAAAAACTGACTGTGCTTTACATAGTTCAATGATAGAATGTCATGTGATATTATATCAACTTTTCTGTCAACCTATCTAGTATTGTAGCATGATTGAATAATGATATATCATCATCTCAAATTTTTCAAATGATAATACCAAAATCTTCAAATAAATAACTGACGGACATGAATTTAGTCCTTTACCACTTTTTCAAAAGCAAAATCTCTTCAATTTCTTTGTTTTTTCGTTTACTCGTTAATGTGTTATTTTACAAATGAATAATGCTTCATGTGCAAAAGCATTATTCACAGGGGTTGTACAGGCCTCTCACAAAGAGGGGGCCCATGCTAATTTTTCTCTTGAATGCATGTTGGGCCCTTCCTTTGTGGAGGGTCTGTACAACTCCTGTGAATGATGCTTCTGTATATAAAGTATTATTCTTTACAAATAGTGTAACCAGCAAGCAGCAGGCAATAAATTGTGATTAATCATTAAAGTCAAACGTTTAAAATGTTAAGCATGCATGGTGACACAATGAATTCCATTAAAGATTCCATGTCTCGTGGGAAGGGCGGCTTAAACCTCTCCTTTTCTTTTTCTCGACAAAATTAAGAATCCGTCTCCACGCATGTACACAAAGGCGGCAACACATCATTTTCTAAGGATCCATTTGGCAAGAATTTTGCTTTTGCTTATATTTCTTATGGAAAAGTCTTCTAAAGAAGCTCCTAAACCAATTTCTTATTAAAAAAAATTAATCATACCTTCAAAAATTATTTAAAATATGTTTAAAAGTAACTTCTGCATAGACAACTTTTTGATTTTTTTTAAAAGCCGTGTCAAAAGAACTTTAAAGATATAAATTATATTGGGTCAAGCGAGTCACTAGACTCAACTACTTTTTAATGATTTTTTATTTAAATTAATGTTATTAGATCAAAGGTTTTGAAGTGTTCAAGCATATTAGATTTGAAAGCGCAATTCAATACGATCGTTAAAAATCTTTCCTAGATCAAAGAGTCTAATATACCTTTAACACCTCTACGATTGTGTTCGTACGTCATTTTCAGGTTTAGAAGATTTTCCAAAGACAATTAGACAAAGAAAGTGGTCAAAGAACGAATATGTAGCAATATTCTTTTGAAATGGGGCTAGCTTACATCATAATTTCGTTTTCATTTCATGTCTAAATGTTTATTGTTTGTCTTGTGCTAATAATTTGGGCAAATTAAGGTCCCCAAATATTTTGGAAACCTAATCATTCTAACTAATAGACAAAAGCTGTCACATACCCTTTCTATTTAACATTTACTTTCTAGACATTTGTTACACGTGTCATGTTGAAAAAAATATTTTTTTCAATATTTTTTTTATTTATTTCTCATTTTTACTTTCTTTCATGTCGCATACTTAAATCACAATGATTGCCTCTTGGACTGGATTTCATTTTTACTTATATTTCACTATCTTACATTTTAGCATGTTTAACTTTTAATCCTTATTTTTATTGGAAAATTAATAATTCAAATTTAAAAATAAAAAATCTAGACTAATTAAAAACCTTTGGTCAAACTTTAAAGTTACTTATTAAAAAAACTGAGCCAAACCATTTGAAAAATAGTTCGATTTAAATTTTGATAATTACTTATTTTAAAATCGCTTGAAATCAAATCGAACCGTTCATCCAATTTCATGAAAGATACTTACTTTACTCGAGATATATTATTTCGTTGATCAATACTTCAACAATTTTACTTGCTAAAAATTTATTTATGATTATAAAAAATTTCAAGTTTAAATTTTAAGGCGAACCTTGTATCAGGTTTAAGCTTGTATTTGGACAATATATTTATATCGTAACGTTATGTTTGGAAAGTTTCAATTTGTTGTTATCGTGAAATTTCAAATCAATATATTTATTATTTCACTAGCTTGAACTATCTATTTGTATGTTGCAAAAATTATGATTTGAAACCAAATCAAACAATAAAAAATGGTTTGTTTTGGTTTGAATTAAAATTTTCTCAAATGATGTAAAATGATATGGTTCTAAAATAGTACAAAAATTGTTTGAAATCGAATCACGTTCACCTATTGTGCACACAAATGTTGAGGATTGTTTATTCTTTAGCCTAATTTTTTGAGTTTTTCAATCATAGAAAAATAATATTCTAAAATTTCATGTGTAATTTGTATTCATTGAATGTGACAATGACATCATTGCAACATAGTCTATGATCACCTAAACTTTAGATGAATATCATTGTTTAGTAACTAGTTATGATACAAATTACAATTTATCGTCATTTGACATTCCATGTAGGCATATAACACTGCATTATCGGAACTTTCTCCACTACTGTCTTATTCTTTTTATAAATCTGGATGGTACGAAACATAATGTACTTCTTAACTTATCAAAATACGTGAAGTTTATCAGAGGTGAACATGCACATCCAAATAACTACATACACTACCACCCCATAGCATAACAATTTACGCGAAGTAATTTAAAATAAAATCTCTCTTAAAAAATAAGATTCAAAAAGAAAATAAAATAAAAAAAATTAGGAAATAGCGACCCAAAGAGCAGGCTTCCAATTGCACAATCCTTTATCCCCATGCCCACTTTCCTTGCACCTACTACCATTACCCAACCTTTGGAATTTCTCCATTCCCATTTCAACCTGTCCAATTCTTACATCATCATCTTCTTGCTCTGATTCTATTTCATAATTTTCTATTTTTTCTCTTTCAATGACGTCCCTTTCAATCATTTCATCTTCTACTTCGCTCTCACATTCTTCATTTTCTTCTTCTTCTTCTTCTTCTTCTTGGAAAAAGCATAGTCTGAGGCGGCCATCGGTTCTTTCTGCTTGAAGATAAGTGGGCATATATGGGGTCTCCACCGCTTCGATTATAAGCCTTCCGCCTTCACAGTGGCGCCTGACTTTAAGAGAATTTGAGCCGCCGCTTATGGTTGTCAACGGCGGGGGAAAACTGCGACAAGAATTTGCTGCTGCTTTATTGAAATTTCTTGATTCCTGCTTTGGTTTATCTGGTGCATTTTGGAGTGAGCTGTAACTGTTTGAGAAAATGCTGCAATCAGAAATATCAGTGCCTGTTTCACTTCCCAAATTTTCAGTACATAATTCCAGACTTATTTTTTCACTTAACGACTTTTTTTCAAACGGATAAATATATGGAGTATCATTTTCTTTTGCTGATTTTGTGCTTATGGAAGAGAGATTTTGAAGAGAACTCCAACCAGTTATTTCAAGATTTTCTTTAACTTCTGGGATATGATCACTTCCAAATAAACCGAAATCCACGGTGGTTGGCGGAGACGCCGCAACTTTCAGCTTGAGGCTTGCTGTCTCTGTTTGTTGAGACTGCTCGAAACATGGTACAAGATTCTGACACACTATAGTTGACATACTAAAAGGGAAATATTAAGAATAAAAATGGAGATTCCACAGCAAATATATTGAATCTGTGCAATAACAAGAACAAGATTATCTTTAATTTTTAGAGAGATAGGAAGAAGACATAGAGGAGGAGAGGAAATTGAATGATGGATGAATGAAGGGTTGGGTGCCAATTTATAGTGCCCAAAAAGTGCCATTTATAAATCTTGTCTGTATGGAGGTGGGAGTGGGGGTGGTTTGGGTGTGCCTTTTGCACCACTTGATTTGTACATCTATTAATCTGCCACACATGCTATAGAAAATGGGTTTTGAATGAAAGGAATAATTCCGCGGACTATCACTTATTTTTATTCAGAAATCCATTATTTTCCAATGAAGTTCGTTTCATTTCCTCAGTAATGCGGATAGAAAATTGTTTTATGACGATGTCCTTTCGTGTACAAAATATATGCGACATAAGAGGAGACATATAAGACACGATTTACGTGTTCTTTTCTTTAATTCTAGAGGTTATATAAATATAACATACATTTATTTTCACCTGCTAAAGTATATCTATCGGGTTGAATGATAATTGCATTTTCAGTTTGGGAACAAAAATTTAAATCAATTCAATTGTGACGAGTACATAAAATATTGTTATAGCAAGTGAGGGTACTGAACCGATTAATTATGAAAACTCTAAACATGTTAGACCTTTATTTCGATAAAGAGTGTATTTTCTTCGTCTTTTTTTTTTTTTATTTGATAAACTGGGTGTGCCTTTTGCACCACTTGAATTGTACATCTATTAATCTGCCACACATGCTATAGAAAATGGGTTTTGAATGAAAGGAATAATTCCGCGGACTATCACTTAATTTTATTCAGAAATCCATTATTTTCCAATGAAGTTCCTTTCATTTCCTCGGTAATGCGGATAGAAAATTGTTTTATGAGGATGTCCTTTCGTGTACAAAATATATGTGACATAAGGGGAGACATATAAGACACGATTTACGTGTTTTTTTCTTTAATTCTAGAGGTCATATAAATATAACATACATTTATTTTCACCTGTTAAAGTATATCTATCGGGTTGAATGATAATTGCACTTTGAGTTTGGGAACAAAAATTTAAATCAATTGTGACGAGTACATAAAATATTGTTATAGCAAGGGAGGGTTCTGAACCGATTCATTATGAAAACTCTACACATGTTAGACCTTTATTTCGATAAAGAGTGTATTTTCTTCGTCCTTTTTTTTTNTTTTTCTTTAATTCTAGAGGTCATATAAATATAACATACATTTATTTTCACCTGTTAAAGTATATCTATCGGGTTGAATGATAATTGCACTTTGAGTTTGGGAACAAAAATTTAAATCAATTGTGACGAGTACATAAAATATTGTTATAGCAAGGGAGGGTTCTGAACCGATTCATTATGAAAACTCTACACATGTTAGACCTTTATTTCGATAAAGAGTGTATTTTCTTCGTCCTTTTTTTTTTTATTTGATAAACTTTTGATTGAATATGCAAAAGCACTAAAATTGTCACTAATGGTCCAAATGTGGTAAAATACTGTCCCTTGGGTGGTCATAGTGCTATTTGTCTAGGAAACAAAATAGTTTTCTCTTATTCATGACTTCTCAATAGAATGAAAATAAATTCTTATAGTCAAAATCCAAATTGGATGGCATTTTTTAGATGGAGAAACATCACCGCACACAAAGTAGGAATATTAAAAGTTTCTATTTTTCATGGCCTTCAACTCCAAGCATGATGACATTTGACCAAACTATCCAATTCCCTTTAACGATTGGTAAACTCTAGTAATGCAAAGACAAGGGTGTTCACGTCATTTGTCGAAAGCGTGTTTGAATTTTAGTGTCGGCTTGGAAACAGATGGAGGCCTAACTGTTATTTAAACTTGTTTAAATCATAACTTAATTAAATCCCAGCTGTGGCTGCTTAGTTTCCAGCTCTTTTTATATATTAGTATTATTGCCACTACTAAATCCAGATTCTGATAAAATTCCTTTTAGTTCGACTGAATCTTTGAGCTTCGTCACGATAGTCGTACTTATTCACGATCTTGTTTAACTTTTAACGTTCATTGGGTATTACTAAAACGAATACGAGTACTAATCTCAAAACTCTAATTCTGTCACTGCGCTATGTATGTATTACTTAGGTGCAATATTCATTATACTGAATTGGACAGGACAACATACGACATCAGAAAAAAAAATATTGCACACTTTTTTCTTTTAATAATTTTCAATGGACAAAAATGACATATGTGAACATATAGCCCACTTACTATTTAATTTATTGTACTAAATATCGATAATTATTATTAACCTCGTTTGGTTCTTGGACTGACTCTAGAAAGAAATTGCATACCCAAACAAATAAAATAAAGCCCTCATTTGAATTAGGAAGCGAATTAATGAAATCAACATCCACTAAGAGACCTTTTATGTTTGTCGGCTAGGCGCTAACCAATGAACATCAATCTAATGCCTTTTTGCCTTTCGTATAGAACTATAATGAAAAGTAACTTTGTTTGCTCATCAATTAATTGGAATCCATTTGGGTAGAGAACGAGAGAAATACTTTCGTTGAGGTGGAGAATTGATTGAGAGTTTGTAGAACTAAGAGGGTGTTTGGTGAGAATTAAAATTAGATTTTTTGCGGATTGTGATAGAAGTTTTTGAAATGTGTGGTTAAAAAGATGTAGGATTATGAAAGATGTGGTTAATATTGATTGTTTACTTTGACTTAGATTAAAATCAGATTTTAATTCGGCCCAAACATGTCCTAAATCTCCTCTTGTAAAGGGTCGATAGCTAATTTAAAGAATCATTGTAACTTATAATCCTAGCTTCAATAGCTCAAATCTGTCTATCAAATTACAAACTTATTTTAAAAACCTTCTTGACTAATAATTAGGACTGGAGTAATTCATAGATAATTTGTCTACTCCAAGAACTCTATTTCACCTTTTTTCATAAAACCCATCATGATTAAGTTACATCTGTAAACCTATTTCAATTCTTTGAATAGTTGGAAAGTTTGAAGCATGGAATTTGCTTGTTTAGCCCTATTTTGATGGTCATTATTTTGAGAAAATGAATTTTTGAATACTGTATATTTGGAAAATATGTGGATAAAAAGTAATGAAAAATTTCGAATTTATGTATAAAATATTTTATTGTGTAAACGTGTGGTTGGAGATGAGTATGAGAATCGAAGAATTCTGAAATAATGATTGTCGAACAAGAGCTTAGAAAAGTCGTGCTTTTTTAAAGGAGTATGACTGGTTAGACACTCTTCATTCTTCATTCAAAACTAATGATTGTTAGCGATCAATTTGTTTAATATAAACTTTCTAATATCAAATTTTGTCACTACTCATTTATTAAAATTCTATAAACAACTTTTCATATAAAAGAAGTTAAATTTTTCACGCACGGCTAAAGCTTGTTGAAGCCAAATATTCAAAAATAAAAATATATTTTTTTTAAAAAAAAAAAATATTTGTTTAATCACCAAATAAAACGTAGAGATCAGGTAAAAAAAATTACATATATTCTTTTAAGAAATTTGTATATATTCTGCTCAAAATAAAGGAAAAAAGATAAATACATCTCATCGTGTGACGTAAATTATCCATAAATGGAGGTTTCAAGTGTAACTTCAATATCCATATTATATAAAAGCATAATTTTGTTGTTACTATGCCAGTTGAGGGGGCATTTACTCTTAGGAGATAAGGAAACAGACCACCAGAAAATGAATGGAGGAATGTGAAGTCATCTGAGATATACAGCTTGCAGACTATAAATTAATACTTATTTTTCAAAGTCGAGAATTTTTATTTCGACTATTAAAGTCGTCTCTCCCTTATCAAAAGTATCAATTATCTACTTCTCTTGTAACATTATCGATTGCTTCTAGCGATGGACCAATAGTCAAACCTCGATTTTGCTGTAAATGACATAGACGATGGAAGGACCTTGATATATTCTTGATTTTTTTTTTTTTGATCTCGCCAAATAATAATAATAATAATGAAAATAGAAAATGCTTACCAAGAAAGCTACATGAAAAACTCCTCTTGATTAGGTGTTTGTTCGGTAGAGATTAAAATTCAATTGAAATTGAAAATATAGCCGTTATTAGGTCTCACTCGTCTAATAAAAGTCAACAATAACGACTAATTTTTTAATTTTAATCTAATTTTTTTAATTTCTATCGAACACGTCCTAAAAAGAAAAAAGAGCTCAAATAAGACATATGGCCCTGAGAAGACAGCATTAATTAATAATGGGCCCATTTAACCTTTGGTGACTCGAAATATATATACATAACAAAAGCTTCTTCATTAGCAAGTCTAGACATAGATTAGGTCAGCCCACTTCGTGTTACCTTTACATCGGAAGCCATCTGTTTGTGTGTGATTATGTTAATTAATATAAATTAAATCCCACTTGCTACGTCGTCAACTTTTCGTCATTTTTTTTACATATAAGTAATTAAAAGTTGCTTTTTCGAGTGGACGTAAGTTTCGATCGATGAGAATAATTTGTTCAATTTTATGAGTAATTAAGAGATGCTTTTTGAGTAGATGATGTAACTTTGAATCGTCCGAGAATAGTTTGTTCAATTTTATGCGCAACCTTTCGAATTAACGTAGCTACAGAAGTAATTAAGTCCATGTTTGACACACATTCTTTCAAAACTTATTTTCAACCACACATTTTTCAATAAAATAATATTTTTATCACGACAATAATTTTTCTTTACTTTTTAATCACGTATTTCTCATTATATAAATATTTAAAATATAATTTTTTCTTTAAAAAGAAATAATATTTTAACAGAGGACACGTCATGTTGCCTTTTCCTTGATTGAAATGTAAAAAGTCGGCATTTTAAGATATTTTTGCCTTTTAATTGTACTTTATTCAATTTCTTGTGTCTGCAACCTTGACCTTTACCTTTCTATTATTAGCAAAATGGTTCGCATATTTTATTTAAAAAAAATACGTAGAAAGTCTATTCATAACTAATCGCATATATTGAAGCTCATGTTGATAACCTCTTGAGTTATGATGTTCTATTTTAAAATGTCAACTTAATAAAAAGTAACTGAACCTCTCATATTTTAATGCGACTATCAATCTTGAATACTTGGCCTCAGTTGTAGAAGCAATAATTTTTAACCTAATAGGACAAAGAGAATCGATACAAGAAATTTATTTGGTTATGGTTCGTATTTCAATATGCTTCATTTCGTACAAACAGAATTTATTTTTTAAATAAAATTAATGTGTCAACATTTATATACATGTAGCATGGTCTATTTGTTAAGGATTAAACTATTTGTACACACAAAATGTACACCACCTTGATTGATACGTCTCTACGTGTAAAAAATCTGACAGTTGATTGAAAAATGTTTTGTCAAGATTAATGTATCAAAATTTGTTAATTCACATGTGTGTATGTCAATGTGTCAACTTTTATGTATATGTAGTGTATTCCATCTCTTAATCCTTTAGGATTGAATTTTAAACTCATAAGTTGATTGCACAAGAAGTGATATGTTGAAGATACGATTTAAATAAATAATTTAAACTTTTAAATTATGTATTAACGTTAATGCCTCGAGCTACGTGAAATATGATAAGTTGACATCGAGGCACTAGGTTAGCTTTACTGAAAGAATATGTACAAGATTCGCGATTATCTTTATATATCTATATATATTTATATATATATA
>CAIGRK010352306.1:0-11093 GCA_903798315.1 Fraxinus greggii | reverse complement strand
GGGCTCATTAGATTTTATCATTGAGAGAAATGCTAATATTCGATAGGAGATCGCTTTTTTAATTGATTTATTATATAATTTCTTGTGTGTTTGAACTTTGTCATTCCAATTTTAACCTTTTTTTGGGTCCATATTTCTGTTTTTACAAGTTTCATTATATAATTTTTTTTCCCAAAATTATCTTAGTTATTAATACCTAATCATGAAATGAAAAATCCTTCTTTAGTTGACAAGTCAACCAGAACAATTTTATTTTTTTTCCCCTGTGGATAGAGAGAATAATACATCTATGTTGTGTTGATTTGAACATTATAAATTATCATATAATATTACCTTAAAATATGGGGTCGCTTGATGTGCTGCTCTGATGACCGGAAATATATCTGTGGTTCTTGAATAACCTGAAAATAGAGTAGGGAACTCTACTTCATTTTTTCTCCGATGAATGAGTCTTATAACCATGTACTTTAGGTTCATCACCCTTATATAAGTGTCGGACTGGATGATGATGCACAACAATCTTCGTGCATGTGTCATGCTCTTAAATGTCGGATATAGGGTTAGGGTTGCCCTAATAAATAATGTAATGTAGTCCAATTGAACATTTAATATGCGTGACACCACATCATATTAACTGATAAGGTGGTGCCATGAAACCACACTTAATTAAATCTACCAATTGTGTCAAACCTAGATGTTGGATCTAGGGTGACGTGTCCTTGTCCATTTCTAATTTCATATTTGGGGATGTGTAGCTAGCTAGAAGACATGATGGAGACCAAATTGTTATAAGTTCAATAGATTGGCAACCATTCATGCAATTTTTTCAATTACGCGAACAATGATAACATTGGTGGAGTGATGACTAGGGATGCAATTTCCAGATAATGTAAACAAGAAATAGACATTTCATTGAGCAACCACATACAAAGTGAAATTACAAACATTCGTGCATGCATTATGAAATTTAGTCTCCTCTTATGAAGCTGACCGAGTTGTGATGTCACTTCTAGTATATGAATATCCTCACTGATTCTGAAAATTGATATTTGTTCCTGTTTAGTTCAACTAAATCGTTGAATTAAAATTTAAGTAACAGTCGACAATTAATTATAAATACAAATTTTATCAGTCTCACAACTTTTTTATTGCAAATTTTATCAAGTTCTATCAAAATCTACTAAAAAATTAAAATCAAATAGAGACAAAGGTTTACCTTACGTCCTCCTTCTCGCATTGCTTTTGCCTAGCCCCAAGGCTCTTGATTCATCATATGGTTCAAATGAATTAAATTTTTGCCATTTGGATCTTAGTTAGAGTTTAAAGGATACCACGCTATCTTTGTATGGTTGTGATGATATTTTGGTGGCTAAACAAGTCCCTGTTTGATAATCATTCTTTAAAAAAAAAAAAAAATCTCATACTTATTTTCAATCAAACATTATCACAATAAAATATTTTTTACATAAATCCAAATTTTTCTGTACTTTTTAACAGCATATTCTCCAAAAACTTATGATTCAAAACTCATTCTTTACAAATAATAATAATAATAATAATAATAATAATAAATTCTGTCAAGAATTTGACTTATTCGTTCAAATAAATATTGGTTACTCGGCCTAACTCAATTATTTTTCTGCAGTTTTTTGCTACTCAGTTGGGTAGTTGTTTTTTCTACCTAGTAGTTATTGCCCTACCCTGTAGGTTGATTTTTTGCTTACTTGGTAGATTAGGTTATTTTCCATACATTGAATTAATTTTTCAATAATGCTAAATGAACCCTCCTTCCTTGACATTTTTTTTTGCATTGCTTTTTTTTCCTTTGAAAATTTTAGGCGGGACAAATATTTTTATTTTTAAAATGTCAGATGATATTTTGTCACGTGACACAATGTAAAAGAAGATGTACATACAGCATGTTTGTTAGTTTTTTGGCTACTGGGTTAGATTTTTTTTATTTTTTTTTTTTTTGTTGTTACACATTAGGAAAGGTTTTTGCCCTACCCTATGGAATTTATTTGCTACTCGTAGGTTTTTGTCATTGCTTACATAGGGTAGTTATTTGCTACCTGCTAGCTTAGGTTTTGGCCCTAACCAATTGATTAATTTCTTGACTACTCAGTAGGGGAAGGTTTTTCCCCCCTTATCCTATTGCGGGGTAGCTTTTTGGCTACTTGGCCCTTGTTTGCACTACAAAAAAAGTAATTTTTTTTTCGAGATTTGTTTACGATATGCATACACAGCATGTAATAAAAGTACACTACTTACGGCATGTTTTGAATGTGTGCCGTAATAATCAATTACTTAAAGTATTAACGACATACATTTTAGGTACGTCATAAAAAGTTGAATATTTACGATTTAATTCTCAAGCACACCATATAGATTAATTAAAAAAATATTTCGAAGTTCTAAAATTTTTTTAGAAAAATGAACTATTTACGACGTGCGTTAATATATGTTGTAAAAGGAAATTTACGGCATACATGTTGTACGCTGTAAAAATGTAGTGCATACCATAAAAATAGTGTAGATTTTTTTCCATTTGTTTTTCTTTTCATTTCTTTTCTTCGTACGAAATGGCCAATCATCTTCCCCTCCATTTTTCTTCAAAGTTTCCAAAAATAAATCATTCATTTTTCTCAAATTCCTAACCCTACACTCCCAAATCGTCTCTAAGATCATCCTTCTCTGCATCCCAAATTCAACCGCCAGCATAGACGTTGACAACGAGAATCCACAACCATTGAATAGAGGCCGAAGGAGATGATTATTTCTATTCATAGTACTCGTCCACTAACCCTAGTAGGGATGGTCATTTATTTATTTATTTATTTTTTTTTTTTGAGAACCGGTGGAACCGGATTGGAACCAAATAAAACTAGTCGGTTTGGCTCCGGTTCATCAACTAAATGGGTCGATTTTGGTACTATAAATCGAACTTATGGGATTTTCGATACTGTTTTAAGAATCAATATTAAATTCGGTTCTCCCGAATTCCTCTTTCTTCTTGCACCAAGATATACTATATCTTTGAACACTATACCCCAAAATTATTTTACGTTAAAATTCCATTTTTCATACGCTTTTTCTTCTTCTTTCCTTTAATGGGTAATCTAAATTCAAGTCTAAAAAATTTTATAAAAAATTTACAAATTTATAGTTTAATGCAACACAATATGAAAAATATATTTTAGTTGAATATTTTATAAAAATTCAAATTTCTCGCTGTTTTAAAGTAACTGGCTATCAAGAATCTCAATTAATCAGAATTATTAAAGATAATCAAGCTATTGTTATATAAATTTTCTTAAAAATTAAATTTCAGTCGTGATTGTACTGTTTACGTTGTATTTAATAGTTTATCAATTTTTACCTTTATAAGTTGATCTTGAGCTTCGAAGTGGATTTTTGTTTATTGCCTTGTTCAACTGAATTTTTATGTTGTCAGATTATAGGAATGATAAGTGATTTTATACTTTATTTTTTTGTTTATTTTCAATTTGATAAGTAATTTCATATTTTATTTTTATAACTTTTTTCCAATATAAAGATCCGGACCAAATCGGAATTGTTTGGTTCGATTTCGATTCAGTTTATAGTTGGATATGGATCCAATGATTATTTCTAAAATTTCCATTGATAATCGGTTCGATTCGATTCCCTTTAGAACAAGATCGAACAAACCGCACCCACTCCTAATGCCTAGCAAGCATTTCATTTCCTCCGTTACCTCAAATTCTCAATGTGATTCTAACTTGAATACTCCATTTCTCTATTTTGTTTTTTCACCTTCACAATGTTGTTGCAATTTTCTCTTGTTTTCCTAATTGCACTTTTTTGTTGAATATTCTACAATAAATTGAATTCATTTAGTCCAAAATGGTTTGCAATAATAATTATGTTTATATATATATAGACTCTTAATGTATATTTTCCATAGGTTCTACTCTACATCACATTTGGTTAATTTTACAGAACCTTCTCTATAGTTCTAGGTACTTGAGTTGGCTTCATTCTCATTATTGGCTTCATTCTCATTAAGCTGTGGAGCTCTGAGAAAACGTGATAAGTGTGTTTTTGTACACTTATTGGAGGTCTAAATAAGTTTACTATTGATTAATCGAACGAATATCCACTCGCAATCATGTAATTATGGCATTTGCAGGTCAAAATTCTCAATTGAAAGAGAATAGAGCAAAAGGAAGCCAAAAATGACCAAAAGAGTACAAAAACGTGAATTTGGGGACCAAATTGTAAACGTATCAAAAGTTTAAGGACCTTGTATGCAATTTATCGAGGACATGATTGAAATAAAATTTAGAATTTGAGAACCAAAATATGCAAGATCAAAGTTGAGGGACCTGACACATAAATAGTGGATGACTGAAGCTGCAAAATGGGAGCCAAAGTTAGTCTGCCGCACTCGCAGACTAGACCAACACACTTGGGCAGTAAACCCCTGTGTTGGCAACGAGCGCGGAGCCAAAAATTTCTACCCTCGTTTTGTGAATTTTTGAAAGTTACGAGGGCTTTTTATGTAATTTCTTGTGTACAATTTTAGGTTATTTATAAATGGAAATTCAGCCATTAGCCCCATTATTCATTCACCCTTTATTTTCCATTCATTTCAAGAGAAAATATTGCAAGAACTAAGGCACAAAGAGGAGAAAAATTAAGAGAAGTGGAGACATATTGGGGAAAAAAATCAAGACCAAGCCATAGCGATCTTCAATAATCCAACCAAGAGATAGGTTTTATCTTATCTTGTATTTTATCCATTATTTTATCTCACTTGTAATGTATTTCGATAAATCTTCTCATGTTTATCATTTATATAAAATGAGCTTATTTATGATTGATGTTGCTTATTCTAGCTTGATTAATTTCAATATTTTCTCTTTAATATTAAAGTATTTACTTTCATATGTATTTATTATTGTATTTAATGTTTTCATTTATTTGGCCAATAAATGATTGTGTTGAGCGATTTGTGCGCTATTTAGAAAATATTTTGCATTTTAGATCAAAAAGTAAATATCTTAGGTTCTTGTAGATGATAGTGATATACTCCTACTCTAAGTGGCTCATTGACTTATTTTCATTAAGATTTAATGATATTTATTGAGTTTTAATCGACATAGGATATAATAGGTTAAATCAATTGATTATGGTTAATTTCACTAGAAAGATGTAACAAGTTAAAATATAAAAATCGAGTTTAGCATACTAAATGAGTAATTTGTTAATTTGTGTGTGGAGAAATTGATTAGACGATGTTAAGTAAAATCATTAATCCCAACTATTTTATCTTTCCAATTATCTTTAATTTTAGATTTTTTTGATATTTTTGTAGAGTTTTTAGTATATGCATTATTTTCAAAACCAAATATTTAGGTTGGAATTAAATTAACATTTGTCCAATTAAGTAAATATTCCTTGTGAGATTAACAACTCTAGCTCACTAGTCTACTTTATTACTTGACACAATCCGTGCGCTTGCGGTACACATTTTTAGCAAACAATTTTTTAGCGTTGCTGCAGGGCAATATATTTACTTTGATTACTAATTTAATTAATTTTAGTTTTAACAATTTTTTTCATTATTTGCTTTTTCCTTTTTGTATCTTTTGGCTACCAGCCACGGTTTTGATCTCTCTTATATTTTATATTCTTTCTGTATACATTTTAGCTATATATGCATGATCTTAACGATGGTTGAGAAACAAAATTTTTACAATGACTAATATCTACATTGACGATGAAGATATAGTTAGAGGAGATCCGAGTCGTGAAATTTGGTACATGATGAATTGTACTGGACAATGCTTGTATTCGTTCCCTGATGCATTCAAGTCGAAACTTCTTGGGTTTAGACAATACTTAAGATGTCGAAAACAAGCACTTGACAAATTTGATGAAAGTTACATGCTAGTGGAAAGTTATGTTCATGACTATCGGGATGAGAACATCATGCTTGTAGGAGACGATCATCCCATATTAAATGAGAAGGTACTTGCAAAATATTATCATGAACTTACCAAGTTGGATGGAAAGCAACTTACTAAAGTGAGATTCCCTTTACTGGGACCGATTTCACAAGTTGGGATGTAATCCACTTGAAGGAGAAGATGGGAAAGACATGCCATGGCTTATAGATTTAGATTGTGGGCCGATCATTCAATCCAATGAGACATCAACTATTGAAGAAGAGATTAAAGATGGTAACTAATTAATCTAAAAGGAACCAAATGAAGATGTAGCACTCAATGAGGATGAAATTAACATACATCCTTTTGACTTCGTTGATTGCCCAAAAGTTGATT
The DNA here is from genome assembly GCA_903798315.1 of Fraxinus greggii. Taxonomy (NCBI): domain Eukaryota; kingdom Viridiplantae; phylum Streptophyta; class Magnoliopsida; order Lamiales; family Oleaceae; genus Fraxinus; species Fraxinus greggii. Next base: position 4,764 of record CAIGRK010352306.1, on the reverse strand, counting down.
TTGGGATTAAGACCGATGAGGGGGTGAAAGTCTACATAGTTGGATTCGAAGCGGATGGATAGGCAAGTCATAATATATTCAAATGGACAGGGTATAGGTTTTGAAAATAAATAAAAAAGCGGAGTAAAACCAGCAAATTGAGCAAAGCACTAAAGCTTTCTTTATATGTCCACAATTCTAATTCCCAAAATTCAAGATAAAGACTTTAAATAAGCGCTTGTTGGCTCTTCTCTTTTACTTTGTTCTCTTTCACAATGAGGACAATATATGACTCAAGTTTGGGGGTGATGATTTATTTTGCTTCGATTGTGAGTAAAACGTTAGATAGCGCCAGCCAAGGATGGTTTGATGTTTAAAATTATTATTGATTCATAACTCATAAGATATGACCAAATATGTTATTTGTGCTTAATTTTTTTAAAATGCTTATCTATGTAAATCCTGAGTTATTTTTAGCACAATAATCATGATCAATTGTTGTCTAGGTGTGGAATCTTTGATTTATGGAGAGAGGTTTGAATTGGTATTATTAGGTTGTGAGTTGTGCATAAATTTCTATCAACCTATATTCTCTCACTTTACCCTATTGTGAGATGACTTTGGAAATGGTCGAGCCGGTAAAGGAGATTATCTATAAATGTGTTGGTTCCATACATGTTGAGTATATTTATGTGGAGTATCTTTTACTTTAGGTAATGAACATATGCTAGAGATCTATGTCCCATGTATTTTTGTCTTGCTCAAAAAGGGCATGCATTTATTTAGTCATATGCCTTACTCTGCAGACTTTTTTACTCGAGTTAGTAAGTTTGTAGGGATATCTTAAAATTCGGTACACTTTGATCTTTAGTAAATCGAGGAGTTATCGACTTAAAACTCGCCATACGTGTTAAGAAGAAAGCTTAATGAAATGAGGGCAATCATGATCTATAATCAATAAATGAGCAAGTCATTGAGCAATTGTAATTGAATTGTGCATTTAGATAACTAGTGAATTTAAATTACTTAGTATAAGCTTAAATGGAGAAGCACTCAACTTTGAGGAAAATCATTACATGTCTAAATTGTTGAAATTGCAGGTTAGACCCAACCAAATTTAGAGAGGTAAAGAAATGGGTGATTTGACATCAATCTGTAGGTTAACATCTCAGGAAAGAAAAGAATTATATATCTGGGAATGTGAATTTCATGAGCGAGAAAGGAAAGAAGTGACCACTAAGGGTCGGGTTCGCCCAATTTGATTTACAACTTTCGAGTTTAGGAGATGATTGAAAGTAATTCAAATACATACCGATTAAATTTTTTGTAGCATTATTTGGTAGCATATTTGTGAATTGATTACATAATTTTACACTCATGGACATTTTGACAAGATATCTAATATTGTTGATTTTTATCAATTGTTATTTGATTATCCTAGTAGATAATTTTACTCGAGACGAGCAATAACTTAAGTTTGGGATGTTTGATAATTGTATTTTTACACACTTATTAAAGGCCTATATAGGTTTATTATTGATTAATTGAGCGGATATCTACTCACATCATGCAATTATGGATTTCGTAAGTCAAAATTTCCAATTGAAAGAGAACGAGGCAAAAGGAAGAGAAAAATGATCAAAAGCGCACGAAAAAGTGAATTTTGGTACCGAAGACAAAAGTGTCAAAAGTTGAAGGACTTTGAATGCAATTTATCAAGGACATATTGAAATAAAAGTTAAGATTCAAGGACCAAATTACGTAAGATCAAAGTTGAGTGACCTAACATGCAAATAGTGGATGACTGAAGCCGCAAAATAAGAGCCAAAACTGGTCCTCACGCGCGTGGACTGAACCAACACTTGGGCATCATGGCTGGTGCGCCAACGATGTGCACTGCTTCCCGCTCGAGGACATTTCGAGGGTAAAAACTTCTGCCCATGTTTTGTACTTTTCTGAAAGTTTTGGGGCTCTTTGGGTAATTTCTTTTGTACGACTTTAGTCATTTATAAGCCAAAAATTCAGTCATTGACCCCGTTATTCATTTACCCTTCATTTTACATTCATTTCAAGAGAGAAAGGGGCAAGAGCTAGGGCACAAGGAGAAAAAAATTGAAAAAAAATGGAGAGATTTTGAGAAAAAATCAAGACTAAGCTTTAGCAATCTTCAAAAATCCAACCAAGAGATGGGTTCTATCTTTTAAATTGTATTTTATCCATTATTTTCTTTAATTTGTAATTTATTTTTATAAATCTTCTTTTTTATCATTTATATAAAATGAGCTAAGTTCTATATTTTGGAATGATTGCTGTAGCCTAACATAGCTTGATTAATTTCAATATTTGTTCTGTAATGTTGAATTGCTTATTTCATGTGTATTTATTATTATATTGAATGATTTGTGCAATCTTTAAGAGAATATTGTGCGTTTCAGACCCAATAGAATTATACTAGGTTTATGTATGAGATAGATATATACTCCTAACCTTGGATGATTCAATGAACTATTTTCACAAAGATTTAATGTTATTGATTGGATTTTAATCAACATAGAGATATAGTAGGTTAAACCAATTGACTATGACTTATTTCGCTCGAGAGAATTAATTAGTTAAAAATAAGAAAATTGAGTCTAACATACTAGATGAGTAATTTGTTATTTTGCATGTAGATAAATTAATTAGGAGATGGTTAATTGAAACCATGAATCCCAACGACTTTATCTTTTCAATTTTCCTTGATTTTTGGATTTGTTATTTTTGTAGTGTCTTTAGTATTTTATGTTTTTCAAAATCAAAATTTTAATGTGTTTTATTGTTAGAATTAAATTAATTATTGTGATCCTTACCAAACACAGCCTTGTCGTTAAGAAACTTAAGTCCCTTAACAATAACGTGAACTAACCTATTGTGCCACTTCTGTGTGTGATCAGCGTTGGTGGTAATGGAATTTAAATCACCCATCACTTCAGCATGCGTGATGTAAATGTCATTGTTCCATGTAGCGTTGATCATTTAAACATTTTTAACACTTCATCACCAAGGGCATCCGTGAAACCTATGCGCTCTTACTCCCCCTATAAAAATTAGATTTCTATCCATATGTGGAATATACCCTACTTTTTTAGAGTGATCACAAAACCACTGTCAAATCTGACAGTCACAATATCCATGCCAATGATCTTATATGCGACTCCACCACATGCAATAATATGTCCATGATCAGATTCATACAAATTATCAAACCAAAATTTATTTGATGTAACATTAAAATATGAATCGGAGTCAAGAATCCACTCATGCATATGAGAGTTCATGGACAGGTTAATTTTAGCTATTTCAGTATAAAAGAGAATGTAAACCTCACCGAGTTCATCTCTCTAGAAAACAACGTTTACCCCCACTGGGTTCACCAATCCTCTAATCTCTCAAATTGTCTTTCTCTTTATGACACTCACTAATGAAATGTCCTAGTTTTCCACAACCATAACATTTCCTTCCCTTGGCCTTCCCTTATGATTTAGATCCACATCTCCCATTTTTCTTGTCACTACTATTTTGCCTCTCCATCCCTACACTGAGTTCTACCCATCATTCGGTGAATCTCTCGTGCTTTCTCTTGTTTCTTTTAACTTTCATTTCTCACTCCTTATCTTTTTAGGAATCAATGACTACACTGGATGTAAGGATCTCTCTCCCATATTTGATTGCATTATTGACTTCCTTATAGTTATCAAGAATGGCATTCAAAAGAATAATTGTTTTATATTAATCAGAAACATATTTACCACAATTAGTAATATCTTGAACAAATTTAGTGAAAACGTCAAGATTGTAATCTAAATCGCTTGAGGCATGAATTTTGAAATTGAAAAAACTTCCAAGAAAAGTTCGTTGGACATGGATTGAGTCAAATAACGCTCCTCGAGCTTTTTCCAAAGCTTTTCGACAGCATTTTGTTTGTCAACTTTTTGCAAAATAGAATCAGATAAGTGCAAGATAAACCTATAAGAAAATTCATCAAACTCATTTTTTTGATCCTCCGTTATCAATAGCTTTTGAAATATTTTTTGTTGTACTCAAATTCCTTTCATCTTCTGTTGCCAAATAGAAAAATCACATTTACCATTGACGACACTCAAATCAAAATTATGTGTAGACATTTTAACAAATAAGGCACGTAAACAGCCTTCACAGAGACAACCACACAAATAATGTCATTTAGGTCGCAGTTATACATTGGTATGAGTTCTCAAGATTTTCGTGAGATTCAAACCTCAATCTCAAGGGAATAATCAAGCCAATAAGGTCAAATGTAATAATTCTAAACACAAATAGCTCAGCAACAATATGAAAATTAAACAACGATCGATATAGCCACAAAAATCATACTACACAATTTAGAAAAATAGTCCTAAAATACTAGTATCAGGCAAGGCCGCAATCCTATTGGTCATCCACATGATGACTTTTAGCCAATTTCCCAGAACGGACTTGTCTATGGTCCATAACAATGAGAGATGTGAATTTTTATTTTAAGGATCAAGTCCTTATGTATAATCAACAGACACACGCCTCAATTACACACCATACACACGCCTCAATCACAGCAATTCCAATTTTTAGCCAATATGATCGAAAATCAGCAACCAATCAAGCCACTAGAGGCTCTGATACCTAGAGGTGTCAAACGAGCCGAGTGGCTCGTCGGCTCGGCCGCTCGGCTTGTACTGTAGCGAGCCGCTGCTGGCCTACTCGTTAGACGAGTCGAGCAGGCTCGGCTCG
>CAIGRK010352304.1:0-12442 GCA_903798315.1 Fraxinus greggii | reverse complement strand
AAAAAGTTTTTAAAAACCAATTCATCCCCTCTTGGTTAGTTATCCTTAGGCTATCACCTCCTCTTGGTTAGTAATCCTTAGGCTATCACCTCCTACCTCATCGTCTCAACCTCTTTTGTCAAGTCAGTAACCTTACTGGTTAGCTCTCTCACCTGTTGCTTCAGGTAGCATTCTCCAAGGCCTCAGCAACCAACTTCTGGTGGGCATCCGAAGTCTCCACTCACTTCATCATGGAAGCCACTTCACTTTGGGAATAGTGGACTTTCTTTTTCAGATTTTCAATTTCCGCCATTGTCGAAGCGAGCTTCAAAGACTCCTCAACCTCAGCCTTAGCTTTGCTAGCTGCCTCATCAGTCTGAGAGGCTTTATTAGTAAATTCTCTATTTTTACTTTGAAGGTTTTTAAAGAGGGTTTTAGCCTCTATGACCACCCCAAAGACCCTCCTCATTTGACTGACCATGGTGGCGAAGAGGTCCACAGCATGTTGGTCCCCATGGAGCTTTGCCACTTATCCCGGTATTTGTGAAATGTGGATGTGGCAGTCTGAACCTCTGGAGGAAGTATGGTGAGAACTTCTAAAGCCAGTTAGTCACTTCGCTGGGAGACTACAAGTTTTTTGCAGGTTGAGTCAGAGGCCATCGACCCACTTGTAGATTCAACCCTCTTCGATGGCATTTGCCCTGAAGGCTCCACAGCAATTGGCCTCTTCTGGTCCCCCTTCGTTGCAACTGTAGCAGTTATCACCAATTTTTCCTCGATGGAGGATTTGGAGCATGGGTGTAGGGGTAGCCATTGATCTACCCTCTCCGGTGGCGGAGAAATGATACTCTCTCCACTTGGTCCCTCACCTATTTTGCTAGATGACGGCTTTAGCCCTTTCCTCCCAGCAGTGGAGGTGGCAGCAAGAATTGTGGCCATTTCAGGGGGTGGGATGCCTTCTCTTCTCAAAGTTTTCTACAAAAGTAAGGAATAAGGTCAGCAAGTGTTCATGTAAATCTTCAAAGAATGTTGAAAATTGGTATTACCTCTTAGGGCCATAGTGAAATTCTTCGAAGAACTGTTTGGAAGTAATTAAAAGGTCAAATTCACGAGATGATAAGGGAGTTCAATATACGTTCTTAACAATCTCCCATCCATTTCGGCTGAGCTCAAAGCGTTCACATCAATAAAAGGTCAAGATCAGAATCATGATTAAGTAATAACAAATATAAATACAAAACTTACGAGCTTCAGAGTAGGAGGTCAGAACTCACTCGGAGAACTGTGTCACCCTCACATTCTTATTATTTTCCCCTAACCCAGAACTATGTCTCCTTCCATCCTTTGATAGAGGCGAGAAGGCCTAAGATAAAGGAAGAATGTAACCCCCACGAACATAAAGAGTACCACCCCTTGGAATCCCCTTTTCCTAAGACCCATGTCTAAAAAATGGTCTAGAAGACATTAAAGGGCATATCTTCTCCAAGGGAGGTTTCCTTCCACAAGAAATAGGTTTTCACTAACTGGGCCTAAGCATTGGGGACGAGTTCCGTGTGAGCCAGCCCGTACAACCTCAGAACGGCTCTAAAGAAAGTATGAAGAGGTAGGTGAAGCCCTACCTTAAGAAGGAACTTGCGACGACGTTGCACCACTGCTTCGAAAAGTAGGCACGTTCGTCAGGAGAGGGGGAAAGAAGTTCAATGTCATATGATATACAATATTTTCCCCTTAAATTTACTAAATGGGATACGTTTAGAGTTGAAGGANGGTTTCCTTCCACAAGAAATAGGTTTTCACTAACTGGGCCTAAGCATTGGGGACGAGTTCCGTGTGAGCCAGCCCGTACAACCTCAGAACGGCTCTAAAGAAAGTATGAAGAGGTAGGTGAAGCCCTACCTTAAGAAGGAACTTGCGACGACGTTGCACCACTGCTTCGAAAAGTAGGCACGTTCGTCAGGAGAGGGGGAAAGAAGTTCAATGTCATATGATATACAATATTTTCCCCTTAAATTTACTAAATGGGATACGTTTAGAGTTGAAGGAATTTTGGCTGCCCTAAAGTCACCCCGTCATTTTTCCTACCCTCATCTGAAGGCAGAGCACTTAGTTCGGCCCTAATAGTACAAACAGGTCTGCCGTGTTTATTATGATACCCCTATCTCAACAGCCATTTGGCTGAGATCTATATCTCCCTAGTAGAATTGAAGATGCCATCAAGTTTTTGAGTTCAAAGTGTTAAAATACTTACTAAATGCCCAAAGGATGGTTAAGAATAGTCACCGAAAATTATGAAGGCAAATGAAGGAGAAGAAAAAAAGATTGAGAGATTTGGAGAATAAGATTGCTGATTATGTAAATGGCAAAAGGGTTTTTTGTCCCAAACTGTTGCCTTTTATAGGCAGGAGCTCTTAATCCCAGCCGTTAGATGTCGATCCGGGTCATCTAACAGTTCATTTAAGATTTCAATCTTAGCCACTCAATACGTAGGACTCTTAGTCTTCTACGGTCCAGATCAACCCGTCTGCATTACGTGCTCTAATGCATCTCAATTTCCTAGGACACACATATGACAGCCATTAATTTCACATTAAATGCAATGGCGGTTGCGTGTATGGGAAGAAGAACCACTTCAGCTGTCTTTTCTTGAAAACGTACGAAACAACAAATCATTTGGACGTAATAATTGAGGACGCCTTGTCTTTCCAACGTTTCAAGAATCTTGATTCGCTATAATTAATGAGTCGCAGCCTCGACAAGTAGCAAAGGCACTTCACCTTAATCGCTTCAGGCAAGGCTCCAGAAATACAAGCAACTTCGAAAAGGATAGCCTTAGACAAATTTGTCCTATTGACGCTTCTCTAATTTATTCCAGAAATTCATAGGGTAACCAAGTACACAGTTTCAGACAATATGTATAGGTAATTCATGTAGATCAACTACTTTCAAATTCTAATTATAATATAAATAGCTGTACTTAGACTTAGATGACAATTATGGTGTGTAAAAACCACCCTTAATAAAAAATTTCATACAAGTCCATGCAATATATAAATAATCATGCCTATACTTGATGGACTATTGTTATGCCTCGCTACCGAGGCTATAGTCAAAGTGCCACGTCGTAGTCCCCGTGGAAAGAAAAGTCAACACAAACCATATTGGCCAAATACAAATAAGTCAAATAAAGGCCAATGCCCCTGTGCCGAAGCACTGCCTAAATGGTTGAAATTGCTCAGCCGAAGCACTATGTAAAAAATTGAAGAAGTCGAAACTTTTCACACAGAAGACCACTAATATGAAACTCCCTCCGACCGAAGCCCTTAGTTCATCCGAAGTCCTTGAAGTTGTCTTTTACAATCTTTAGGAATGATTGATGTAGCATTTGTAATAAAGAATGTCAAGTATGTCAGCCTAATGTATAGGGCGGCTGACCCGCTATCAATGTATTTAATGTATAAAGGACTCAGTGATGTGAAACTTCAGTCAAGGAGATGATGTCACGTGATTCTGATCCTACGGATACCACGTCGACCATAATCCTATGTATAGGTAGTCTATGTAAATTGTAATGGCTTTTGGATGGTTAATGGAATACTAATTCTAATATACAAGGAAAATACTCTCAAGAAACTTTCTTGCTTGTTCTATATTTATCAGTTTGATTTTAGGTTATTTACGCTTCGTCGGTGATTGTTTGTTAAGGCAATCATCCCAGTCATTACCGCATGTGCTCGAATACTTTTATCTCGCGCCGTAAAGGTACTCTTGTCAAAACATGCAAGAACTTGCTTGAGTTGGTGTGAGTGGGCTCGGCATCTGTTGTCCATGCATGCGTTACATTTTTCGGGGTCAACCATCATAGTTGACATCTTCTATTAGAACTAATAAAATTTCGTAGAGTTTTTCATTTAAAGTATTGAATTCTTAAAAAATAAAAATTAAACAGGGCGAGGCCCTTATTACCCTACTCCGCGGGTATCGAGTTTGACGAATTTTTTTTGCATTTCTTAGAGCCAACTATATATAGAGAACAAATAGAGGATGTCCAACCTCTAATAGTAGAGTTGGAGTTGAAGTAAAATGCAAGAAACGGAGTCTGAAACAGAGTAGAGAAGGAAAAATCGAACATGGGAAAAAAAAGCATGGGTGCGCCTCGACACTGGGCGCCGTAACGGTGGCTTCGAGGCTCCTACTCTGGAATCCTTTATTTAAAAACTTGATTTACTTCATCCTAATGTCCCATTCAAATCCAAAACAAATTCCAACTCCCAATTGGGCTTCCAAATAGAATTTCAACTAGAATTCGCTAAATAGATTTCGAATAGGATTCCAATAAACATTCCAAATAGAATTCCTCTTAACATGCATTTTAATTAGAATTATCAGTTGTCTTCAACAAAGAATTCAGATCACATCTAAATTCTAAAAAACTCCACATTGATACGAATTCCACTACAAGGAGTAAATTTCAAAAATTATCCACCTGAAGACAAATTCCACTGCATGGAATAAACTTGAACACTTCAATGAAAAGCACAAAGGAACTTTTCTATAAAAAAATCTCGAACTAAAAATATTCTCCAGCTTTACTATCCCAACTAGGGGTAGAAGTGATCTAATGACCACCAAACAATGCTGAAACAAACCATGTAATAAAATTACAACTGAATGCATCAAAAGAAGGATTTTGGCTAAAATCAACACCCTTAACCGCATTCAAACTATCAACTAAATCAGCGGAATTGTGCCTATATGGAATCTTATGGCCAAAAATAGGTTTGTTACTAGCAACTAAATACAATGACACCGCCGATGATGGTGGTAAGACGAATTTACCTATAACTTCTAAATTCAAGTAAGATGTATTCTTTAAGAAGACCTCAAATTAGATTCCAACGGTACAGAATGCAACTCCAAATTCACCTGAGTTCTTAAAACATGTTGATTGCTCAAAGATTCTATATAACACTGCAAGATATATAAATGTGATTTTTTATGTCCATTTAACAAAATACAGGCTCATTTACTAACGTTCAGGATTCCACATTCAACAGTGAATATGTATCATTTTGAATAAAGAGTACTTAAAAAGATAAGATTTCTCTTTAGATCTGGAAAGTGTCTCACTACATCAAATGTTCTAACCGTCCCATCAAGCATCTTTATTTTGACCCGGTCAAATCCAACTATCCGACAAGGTGTATTATCATCGATCATCACAACACCTTTTGAAACTTTTTCATATATTGAAAACAAATCCCGATTTGATGACATATGAAAAGTACAAGCTGTATCAAGAATCTAAGACTTGTTAGGTTTGGAATTGTGGTTAGATATAAGTAAAAGCTCTCCATCATTGCTAGAATTTTCTGCAATACTCGCTTCCGCTGAAGTTTCTGATTGTTGATTTGTAGTCAATTTTGCTTTATTATATAACTTATAACAATCGTTTATCAAGTGTCCATTTTTCTTGCATTAATTACAAAATTTGAAGTTAGATTTTGACTTGCCCTTTGAACAACTATCATCAACAATGAGGCCATCTCCATGACCCTCAAATGCTATAAGATACATCATCTTCTCCTTTGAATATAGAGTATTATAGACTTCTTCGATGATGAAAATATCACGACTATATAAAATCACGTATTCAAAAGACATGTATGAAGCGAGCAATAAACACAATAAATCAATCCCAAATCATTTTCATCATATTTGACCTCCAATGTCTCCAAATCAGGAATGATTTCCTTAAAAGTAGCTAGGTGATCCTCCAAAGACGTACCTTTTGTCATACGATGAGAATATGGACGATGTTTCAGATACAATTTGCTAGTAAGACTCTTCATCATGCATGATTGCTTCAATTTTAACTATAATGCAGCGCCCGACTTCTCATTACAAAAACAAAATAATTTATAGATTAAAGGAGATTTTATTATAATATAGAGAAAGAATACAAATATTTGTGTTTACAACGTTTCTAACTTAATTATAATGAAGATCCAACTATATATAGGGAACAAATAGAGGGCGTCCAAACCCCAATAGTAGAGTTGTGGTTGAAGTAAAATGTAATAAACGGAGTAGAGGAGGAAAAATTAGAGCAAAAAATAGCCTAGGTGACACCTCGGCACCGTGGCGCCGCGATTGGGTCCTTTATTTCAAAACTTGATTTGCTCCATCCCAATATCCTCTTTTAAGTCCAATACAAATTACAGCCCTCAAACGGGCTTACAAATAGAACTTCAACTATAATTCGTCAAATAGTTCCGAATAAAATTCTTCTCAATGTGCACTTTAATTAGAATTCCTAATTATTTTAAACAAAAAAATTCGAATCACACCCAAATTCTAACATTAACAATCGAATCAAGCACCGCGATTAACGCTTCAACCTCTTTGGGTTTTACAAGTTAGAGATAAATTGAGAAAGTGTAGAAGTCGATATGAATTTCTTTTCTAAAAAAATAGAAATGCAAAAGGAAAAACAGCTGGAGTGAAGTGTCTTATAGTGCACTCATTATTTGACTAGAAGAATAGAAAATGGCATGAGGTTTGTTTTCATTCATGCGACCTTAATATTTGCCTGTACATGGTACTCTTTGTTTTTTTTGCATTTTTCGAATCTAAACAGAAAAAAGGATTAATCATAAGAAAGAGTGACACCCAACTCGTTCAGAATGGTGAATCTGAAAATGACCTATTAATTCACATAAACCGTCCACTAGAATGTAAACATAAGTAAGCATGTCATTAGGACTCGATCGGACTGAACTAAATACTAATCAAATTTTTATATAAATTGATTTTAATTTTAATTGGATCCTGCCAGAGAAAAATGCGCACCGCTAATACAACGTTGACTAAAATTAGACATACTTATAAAATATTTGTCGACGCTTCAATTAATTAGTGTGAAAAAAAAATCCAATTTTGAGAATTAGGAGTTGAAATTGGAGAGAATGTCAATGTCAATTTTTTTTGGGATTTCCAATTAGTGATTAAGAGTTTATGTTCCATAGCCATCAAAACAGCCCAAAAGAAGGCAATACATGTTATATGTACACGTCTGCACTTTCTTGTTTGATACTTAGATAGGTAATGGTTGATGATGTTTACGCCGTTAGCTCATTAGAGCAATATCAAAATGTATTGAGCTGTCTAGTTTTGAATGAATTGGCCTGGCGTAATCCAACACAGGCATGCCCTTACCTCACATCAATTGTGATTTGGGTTGGTTCGAGTAGACCCTAGATGCCTAAACATGAGTCGAATTGAACCAAGAAAAGCCAGACATGAGCCATCTCAAAATTCATCCTTGCTAATCAAGTATAACCAGTTCGCTTACGCTCAGCATCAACAATTTAAGATCAATCTTGTGACTTTAGAAAATTGAGTCTGGAGTTTCTTTTTAGAAAATGACTTCTAACCAAGCGATATGTGACTTTAAATCTATAAGGTTTCCAACTTTCTAGAGATAAAGTAACGCTATGTAAAACCATTAATATTTAGCGTCTCGATGTGATTGTACACTTCACCATTTTATTGAAATTGAAATGCATTTTAATTTATTGGAGGATAACCCCACTTGACGATGTGATCTTTGCACATTTTAGGGACAATATATAGAAAATACAAGATCTGTATGGTTCATTGTGACATCCCCCACCCACCCACAATAAATTCAAGGACTATGCCCATGATAACGTGTCAGCTATTCAAAGTTCTGAAATTTTCAAGAGACTAATATGTCCATTAAATGTGTTTATAATCAATTTTTATGTGTATATATAAATTCAATTTATCACGAAGTGAAATAATGGACAATATGGAAAGCGTGATCAACGTGCTTACAAAGGTAGACAAAGGCCAACCCGTCAAAACGAATCAAAATCACAATTTCAAAACGGTTGATTTGTGTCGGCGTGGGTTAAGTTTCAATTGTTTTAAAATCGAACCAAAACCATTTAGAAATAGTTCAAGTTTCGATAGTTTAAACCGCGTTAACCTAATTTTCTTAAAAAAAATTTATTTTACGCAAAATATATTATTTATTAGATGAGTTTAAATATTCAATAAATTTACTTACTAAACAATTTCTATTGAGTCCTAAAGAAAATAATGATTTATTTATGAAATTGAAATTGTAGACTTAATTTTATTGTTGAACTCGTATTAATTTATTGGTTTAAACTTCTATTGATACAAATATATTAGTATTATATGTTTAAAAAGTTTTAATTTAAGTGTTATAATAAAATTTCGTAAAAGATGTTATTTGTATGTAACTAAAATTGTGATTTGAAACCAAATCATATCACAAAAATTGTTTGATTTGAAATTTTTTCAAATTGTTTAAAATAGTTTGGTTTGAAAATAATTCAAAAACCGCTCAAACCGAACTCTGTTCACCCATAAAGTCAATAAACTGGACCCATTCTAGATCTTAATATATTACACTTCTTTAACATATGAACATGAATTACACTCAGCTTATGTTTAGCTCAAATTTATAAATATTCTAGTTACTTTTTATCCACACACAGTGAGACATCCACAAGCATTATTCACTTATCCGTCAATTATATCTATTTATTTATAATTTAAACCTTTATAAACACTACCATACATGCTCTTCATTTCAAGAGGAAAAAATTGCTTTAATTTTCTAATTTTTCAAGGTCTATAAGATTTTCAATAACGTCGCCCCCCAAAAAATCATTTTTTTACGTAGCAGACACTAAAATCAGGCAGCTATATTTTGATCAAATTGTTGAGAAAATAACTAAATAATGATCATGAACCTTTTTTCCTACAAGATAACATAGTACAACATGAATTTTCTTTTCTACAAGGTAATATAGTACAATAGGAAAGTCACAAAAATATCTCATGTGGACATGCATGGGGATAATATCAACTGGAAATGTATCTCTACATGGATTGATATCCAACGTAGAAAATTCCTAAAAATACGTAGCCAGGAAGCAGTATTTTTCAAAACAAAAATCTCATTTTCATAGCCTCTTTCATTGCAGGTTAACAAATAATTTCCCTCGTTGCAGGTGTGAATAAATGCGCCAAAAGAGAACAAAAGAATCACTTTCAAACTGAAAGTGTACAATAGAGATAAGATTATTGGGGGTCCAAAGACTTTTTGTAGAAATTGATATATCATTGTGTGGTATTGTGCATGCACCCATAATTTAAACACAAACGCAAAAGAGAGGCAAATTATCATCGGTCTCACTTTCAATACTTCTATTAATGGGAAAGCACACTATGAAAACAAAGCCCAAGAATTTGAGTAGCACTATAATTATAAGATATCACTAACTTCTACGCTGTCGATAGTTCATATAGACAAAAGATATCAAAAAGAAGCCTCTAGTTCAGAAAAATAAATTCGTTTGAGATTCAGTCGAGAGGCCCAAAAAGATAACCAATAGTTTCTACGGACAGAGGTATCATATTAAGAAGGAACATAACCTGCACAGAAAGCTCTCTTCAGCTCATCTAGCGAACTTTTGCCCCTGAAAAGTCCATCTCTGGATGCTGGACAAAACCGTAAACTCAAATAAGTAAATCACCGTGACTTGAAAAAAGGTAGAGATGCCAAAATAATGAGATGAGAAGTGTGAGGTAAGTTATTTAGTGTTCACCTCAGCCATAAACTTCTTTAGCATCTCTTGCTTCTGCATTTCATCACTTGTTGGAAGGCCCATGGATTTTTGTCGTTGGTCAAACTGCAAATAGCAATTAAGCCAAATTGAACTACTTAAAAAAGTTGCCCCAAAATTGGGTCACCATTTAATTACTGGCCTAATATAGACTTGACTCAGCAACAATCTTCAAAATATATGATTATGATCGTGAAAGTAAAAACATTGGTGCAAATGCTGTTACGGCGTATCAGCGCTTACCATCATCTTTTCCACAGTTGAACGTGTTTCGGCGTCCAAATCTGAAAGTTTGCTGGTTTCAGGTTCTACTTTCTGGATATTAATCTCTGGTTCACCCTTCACCAGGTACTTCCACCATTCCATCTGTTTCTGCTTGGTAAGGAGGATAGAGACAGATTTCTGATCCTCTACAAAAAAGTTGAACTATAGTTAACATCCATTTCCTTTCAAATAACATTCCAAGTACATGTTTGACATATCCAGAAAATATATATATAACCCACATCTACAGAATATGCAATAAGACCTACCTAAGCTCCAGAAGCTATCATCGACCTTGATAGGCTGGAAGAGTTCACCCTGCAAACAAACAAACACAAGTATTTGACTTTTTATGCTATGAGAACAGTATGAGAAGATACATAGGACAGCACGATACACTTACGTCAATGACTGGAGGATGACCTTTGAGTCCAACTTTAAGATAATTCTTCTTAAATGCACACACAATGAACCTTGACTTTGTTCCAGGAGGTACAGGAACAACAACATTAACCTCTTGCAAAGATTGACCCCAAGAGTATTTATCCATATCAAAACCATTGCCTTTGTTAGGAGCTGCTCATATACAAAACAGCAGTTAGTAATCAACACTGCATGGTCTTCCCTAAACGGGTAGAAGAACGGATGGTTGGTAGTCACGTAATCAACACTGCATGGTCTTCCCTAAACGGGTAGAACAGATGGTTGGTACTACTTGTCACATGTACAGATTATCAAAGATGTACGTAACATTTCATGAGCATAAGAAAAATCAGAGTAATTAACACGCTAGTTTGTAGTTTTCAGCGTGACTGTTGATTTCACTGGAATACAGTAAGTCAGGAATGCATGGCAGTTAAGAAACATAAAAAATGCAATCCATGAAGATGGAAATACCAATCTAAAAAAATTAACATATGGAAAATTGCCAAAATGACAAGTTTTCTTTTCCTCACTAGTTATGACTTCCTTTTGTTGAAATCATAAAAGTAGAAAGCAGTAAAGATTCTGCTCACCATTTCAACTCATAATTCAACTCCAAGGGGAAAATGAAAAATTGTCTCATAGTCTGTTTTCCCTTTCTCCAAGAAGTTTACATCTATCAATGAAAGAGCTTCCACAAATACTACAAAGATTCTCCAAATGCACAAAGCAGCATTCCCAGGCCCCGTGCCCACACTCTAAAGTGTTAGGTATTTAACTCAAATTAAATTATGAGTTCTTTTATTTAAGTTGATTACGTTAATTAAATGAGAGGAAGGAATTGCAGTAATGTGGAATGTTTTGTGAAAGGCAATTTGCATGGGAAGGAAAGTGTAATTAATGCTGATCAATGAAGATTGAGGGTAAAGCCAAGCGTTATATATAGATAAAGTGGATCAGGGATTGACTATTAAGGGCTGAGACAGAGAACTCACGCAACATAATTTTGAAGCGGAGGAAATTATTGTGTAGGAGAGACAATTGGTACAGCCAAAAATTTGAGGGCAGAGAGAAGAAAGTCAAGAGAGAGGAAGAAAGCAAGATATTAAACGAGTGTTTGAAATTTGTAAATTTTGCTTTGAATGGTGAATAGGTTCTTTCTTACTTGTGGTCGTTGGTGGTTGAACCACATTTAATATGGTTTTAGATTTTCTGCTCGTTTCGTGGAATTTCGCCCCCAACAAGCCGTGTCCATTATTTCCCACAATCAATCAAGAAAAACAACGCGCGACTGGATATTGATGAAATCTTCTCCTCATCTTTCTTTCTTACAAGGTGCTTGAAAGAAATATATAAATTCCTAATATGCCAAATCAATTGAACAGAAGCAAATAGAATTCCAAAAGCAAATTGAACAGGAAAGCAACACTTCATCAATGCACTACTCATCTAAATCATCACAGCTAAAATCCCAGAATATGTAAAGCATACAGCGGACAAATTTATACAGAATCGAGCCATAAAGAGAAAAAATGACATAATTAGTAAAGACAAATCTAACTGCATTCAAAGAAATGGAACCTTTCAGAAGAAATAAATCACAAGAACCTTTCCAGTCTAAGTTTGTGAAGACATGCCAAAAAATTGATTCCTCGGAGCCATTATATGCAAAGTGTAATATGCGTGGAACCGAATTCTAGAAAATCCACTTTTAATAAATAATAAAAATTGCAAGTAATAAAAGTTGAAGGATACCTCGAGGTCCATTTTTCTCCTCCTCTTTAGCATCACTTCCCTTTTCCTCCTCCATGACCTCCGGCTCCAACTCCTCCTTTTTCACCCCTGTAGCCAATTGTGGATCCTCCTTCATTTTCTTTTCAGCTCTTAAAATTCGTTCAGCCTTTAATTCTTTCCTCTTCTTCTCCTCGACTTCCACTTTCTCCTTCACCATTCTAATCACAGCACTCACGTCCTTTATCAAGGAATCACTCTTGAATAAATCGCTCTCTCGCGCCACGAACTCAAAAACCTTCTCCAGAAATCCTAAAGGGTTTGACGGATCAAACGCAGCGGTAAACGGCTTGTTTGATGTC
>CAIGRK010352298.1:0-16591 GCA_903798315.1 Fraxinus greggii | reverse complement strand
TGTCGATCTCCATATATCACTGAGTATTATGCTTCTATTCTGCACCAGACTAAGCTATGGATAATAATGGAATACATGGCTGGTGGTTCTGTTGCTGATCTGGTAGGTAATTTACATATTGGCAAGTAATTGCCCCAAATTTAGAGTCCATTCCGTGTTAAAACTTGCTACAATTAGAGGTCGGATGGGAAATTTCTTAGGTTGATCTGAACCTTCTAGGATAACATTTGGTCCTTGATATTAAATTCCTGCGGATATATCTTTCTATCAACTAACATCTCCATTTTTTTTATTTTTTACTATTCACTGGCAATTAGAAGTGATTTATCTTTCTTTTGTTTGGTAAACCTCATGTGGTTTGCAACTGTCTTCTATACCCAGTTGAACATAACTATAAAAATTCATTCACAAGCTCCATGCATATGCCTCCCTCGAAGGATCATTCAGGTTTTCTTTGCAAGGCTTCTGCTGAGAAGCATTCTTCATGTCCAAATACTATACCATCAATTTTAGTTTAATGCATAAAAGAGGATTGTGAAGGTGAATCATCCTATCGATGTCTAGATTGTGACAGCGTAGTTTACATTTCAATGTCCAATGTTTGGTCTAATTATTGCATACAGACCTAAGTGGGTTATGATTTTTTATTACTTTTAAACGTATGAGCCCTACCTTTATGAAACAAACATTTCCCCGAAGGGATGATCTTTTGTTTTTGAGTTTATCGTAAGTCTAAGGGAAAAAAAAATCATATGGATGCTATTATAGAACATAGACTAGGATACTTATGCTTATTTTTCTCTTGCAGATTCAACCGAACCAGCCATTGGATGAAGTCTCTATATCTTGCATCTTACGTGATTTGCTCCATGCAATCGAATATCTTCACAGTGAAGGGAAAATTCATCGAGATATTAAAGGTACATTACAAGGGGCAATCAATTAGCCAACAAAAATACGTCTCATCAAACTTTTGAACAGGGACATACATGGCCACATTTTCTAGATCTACATTATTGGTCTATCTCTGTTTTATCTTCTTAATCTTTTAGAAGTTATGAAATAAGGTATTTCAGATATACTTTGATTATATAGTTTTTTATGAAGGAAGATTACATTTTCCTTCTAGTTGTTGCATTAAATTCACATTGTCAGTCTCTCGTCTTCTTTCTCTAAATTTGACAGTGCATTAGCAATCTCTTTCTTCTTCCTCTAAATTTGTCAGAAATGATAACCCCTGTATTATGTTTTGGCAGCGGCGAACATTTTGTTGACAGAGAATGGTGATGTTAAGGTATCCTTCTTGTAGAAATTCACTAACCTTAAATTTTCTTATCCCGTCTTGGAGAGTATCCCTTATGAATAGAGTTAAAGAGGTCAGCTTCTTGATTTGACAATTTCATGTTTCTTTACTCTGACAGGTTGCAGATTTTGGTGTTTCTGCTCAACTAACAAGGACGATTTCAAGAAGAAAGGTACTAATTTCTTAAATTTTGAGTATTCCCTCATGAAATATGTCTGGTCTTCTACTCTGGTTCTAATATTCATTAATGAGGCATACGAATTCAGGAATGTGTTTAATATACGCAGTTGCAGATCATTTTTCTGCATATTTTTAGTGCTATGACATTGGTCTTAGTAAAGACAGCATCCTCTCCCCAACCATGTTTCCACTTGTCTTCATCTGCTTGCTGTATTAAACAGTTGTTTTTCCAGCTTATTTAATAAACCCAAGGAATTCTTTTTCTATTTTTAATGTGGCTAAAGTGCATTGCTTTTCTTGTTTCTGGCTATTGACTATTTTTGTGCTCCAAGGAATCATCAAACCTCAAGCTAATACAATTTAAAGTTACAGACATTTGTAGGAACACCATTTTGGATGGCTCCAGAAGTAATTCAAAACTCTGAAGGATACAATGAGAAGGTGCAACATCCTGATTTTCTCCCCCACCCCCCTCTGTTTCTTCCACCATTTTATTTCAGTTTCTTTTTGAATATGCTGTCTTGTGCTCCTCCTCCCTGTTTGATGCTGGACTCAATGCAGGCTGATATTTGGTCTCTGGGAATAACTGCAATTGAGATGGCAAAAGGGGAACCTCCACTTGCTGACCTCCATCCCATGAGAGTTCTCTTTATTATACCACGAGAGAATCCACCACAGGTGTACATTTACCTTCTTTTACACTGCAGGATAATCCTATAGTCTCTCATTCGATTAGGAGTTTTAATCTTTTGTCATGCAGCTAGATGAGCACTTTTCTCGTCCAATGAAAGAATTTGTATCATTGTGTTTGAAGAAGAATCCTGCAGAGGTAGGTTCTATAAGTTCACACTTTCTCCCTCACCTTTGCGTGCTTGGTTTTCTGCTTGTGGTCCGCCCGGTGCTTCACATTTATGTTATTCTCCATTACTAAATTATTGATGTTTATGGATTTATTGGAAGTCGGATAATATGAACATCTCAATTCTATAGTTGCCTCTTCTCTGTGATATGGGGATCAGAGAAAATCACTTCTGCAAAGGAGTTCTGGTGTCCAAACTAAAAGAGAGTACGTATGTTTTTTCACATCGTGAGCATTGCCTCGTTTATGGTGGACCTTTATTTGACTTCTAGAGCAGTGGTGAAACCCATTAAGAGCTTGTTTGGTAAAGCTACTTTTTGTTAAAAAGCTGGTCAAATTGGTCAAACTTCATTTTCAACCACACATTTCCATTCCACCAACAACTTTAATTCATTTTTTAACCACACATTTCATGTGTCCCACCAACTTTTATTACTTTATTTGCTAAAAATCTAAAGGTATAAAAGTTTAACCACCTCATCTAAATAAAAGCTTAAGCTCTTATTTTTATGCAAAGGGCAAATTTATTTACATACATTCAGTGTTCGACACGACCCTCGCATATACTGCTGGATTCATATTTTATTGAAAAACCTTACACGCGCACAATTTTTCGTTTTCAATAAATTTATGGCTGCAAAACTTGAACTCATGATCTTTGCGTACTTGATACTATGTTAAACACCACCTCTTCTAAAAAAGTCAGGACAACCTTATTTTCTTGTCCTATGTAAATATACATTAATAAGATTTCTCCACACGTGGTGATTTCAACTTTTCCACAGCCTAATTGGTCTGGCAATTGATCTGGCTAAGTTGGGTTGTCGTTTAACAGATCCGCTGGAGCCTCGAGATGGATTAATATATAAGAATTATTAGCTGTGAACCTAACTTCTGTTTCTGTTTTGTGTTATTTAATGGACTGTGGAAAGATGCATCTCTGTCATCTTAAGAACTAGTAGCCACAGGTCTGTTATACTAACTATATTTTCAACGTGCTATTGACGTAAGAATGCTGTGTGTACCCAAGGGATTGATGCTGAACACCTAGAGTCACATTTGTATAATGTACTCTCTAGGAATCAATGCTTGTTTCTTGAAACTTGCTTATGATGGAGTCATCATATCAAAATCCTTATCAGCAACTTGATTCAGATGCATTTGTGATGGTTCACTGTTCTCATGTTTGAGATGTTGTTCCATCATTTTCTAGCAAATAAATAGAGATCAAAGTCCTCTACAAGCTCATTTAATTAAAATAAATAAATAAAAAAAAAAAGCTTAATTGAAGCATGCTCTATTTTCACTGAACATCCTTTATTCCAGTTTCATGGGTCGAATTGGTTTTGACATATGCCAAATTGTTTTGAACTTTCTCCTGCGGTCTATGTTTTATTTAGATGGAAAACATTATTTTATCTCTGTATAAATATATGTATGCTTCACATCCTTGAAGATCTATTTGCTGCATCTCCCACCGCTGCTGGTAAGAACTAAGTGGTTGGTTTTGGATGCTGCGGTGGTGACCCACTTCTATTTTTTATAAATTATTCTTGATCATTTTATTTTTTATTTTTTTCTTTTTCCTTGTTCGTTTTGTTCGTCATTTGATGTTACACTTTGTTTGATAATTTTAGAGGCCAAGTGCGAAGGAACTTCTAAGGCATCGTTTTATCAGAAATGCAAGGAAGAGTCCAAGGCTTTTGGAGAGAATCAGGTTTATACTCTCAGTGCACTAATTTTTACCATGAAATTTTTCTCCAAGACCAGTTGTTGCAACGCTTAATGCCTGCTTGTCAGCTTTCACTGGGACCTGGTTTCCAGTAAACTTATATGCCTTGCATGGTATAAGATAAGCAAAATTGCTATTTAAGAAAATTTGAAATGTGACTTAGCTTATGTTTGGCTCATGTCCGCACATTTCATGGAACCCGTAAATACTACCTATTCCCCACTCATTTCTATCTATTTATAATTTAGATTGTTTATAAACACTTCCCAACATGCTCTTAATTGTCATTTTCTGTTACTTAAAAGTTGTCTTTAGTCCCGTATCTTTCAACAGTTCATTTATAAGTAGTAGTAAGTAATGTTACTAGTTTTCTAGGCTTCAGAAATTAGCAAAGACGTAACATTTTATTTGCCGTTTCATCAGGGCCGGCCCGAGAATTTTGAGGTCCTAAGCGATTGATTATTATGAGGCCCTTAAACATTAATTTTTACTAGTGCAGCAATACTTACATTTATTGAAAATGAGAATAAGTACAACACTGGCATAAGCAATGATACAAAGAGTTAGTTTGCTGAAAAAATAGAATGGCACAGCTATTTTAATTACATTGTAACAGGTAACATTAAGTAAAATTTCTCACTCTATTGTTGACACACTCGAGCAATTGTCTCCCGAATTCTTTCAAGTGTTGGAAGTAAGTGTGGATTCGATACAATTTTATTGATAATTGGAGAATAAATTTTAACTTCGAGAAAGGCAAGAAAAAATCAGGAGAAAACTTCACTATTTATCAACCCTTTTACTATCTAGAACTTATATATCCTATTCTGTAAATTCAATCAGTAACAATGGATGCAAATCAGTCAATAAGAAGAAAATGATGTCCCAATTACTCAACTGAATACATCCAGCTGCAAACCTTCTGAATTTCATCCCCAAATATTCAGCAAATAACCCCAAGGAAAAAAACAGAGACTATTTTAAGTTCCTAAATTAAACTGCATATAACTCCAATTAAATTGTAGATAAGCATGTCTAATTAGTAACAAAAATTAAATAGAATATCTAACATTGATTCAATCCAGCAAATGAACACGAGGAGATATACAAAACCAAGGCCCATCCTATCTAATTTGGGAAAAATCTCTGGAATTTACAAAATATTGCTAATCTAAGTCATTCTCTAATGAATGAGCAACAGAGGAAAATACAATCTTTAAAAAAAAAAATACACAAAACGAGAGAAAGCTAAAACTATATAATAGTAAAGTAAAAGATCGTCGAGAACGAATTAAGCTTATGCTTCTTCTGTGAACACCAGCAATCTGAATGACTTTGGTTGCAATTCTACCTTTTTTGTCCGGAATTCAGAATCCCAAACCATGGTGGCGGCGGTCCCTTCCTTCTTGGGCTCCTGTGGCAGCAGTGGTTCGACGAAATTGATGATTTAAATTATGTAAATAAATCTCTCTGTATCTCTTCCTTCCTTCCTCTAGCCCTTGGTAAAACGAGATGATTTGAGGGATTGGGTTGGACAGATTTTGGGAAAGGATTTTAGCCTTTTTTATGAGGCCCTAGGCAGCTGCCTTGTTGGCCTTGGGCCAAGGCCGGGCCTGCGTTTCATGACACTTGAACTGAAATATGCTCTACAAATATATCAAGATATTAGTATTTGACCCAATTTAAAAATTTTAAAACCACATTTAAGGCACCCTTATTTTGCAATTCTGCATTTCTTATATTGTGCAGAGAGCGCCCAAAGTTCAAAATAGATGAAGAAAGTCCTAAAAATGGTCCAACACCTTTGGGGGAGGCTTCTGGTACTGTGAAGGTGACAAGAAATTCTGGAGTTGAAGATACCGTTCGAATCAGGTCGGTCAAATCTGTTAATACTTTATGTTTGCTTATCTAAGCTGGAGTATGTTGGCTGACTGGTACTAATTGACAGTAGTCAGGCAACGGGTCTGAGAAATGCTGGATGGGACTTCAGCATTGGTGGATCAACTGGCACACAAACCTCGCGGAATGTACTAAGACCACCTCAGGTTAGAGATAGGAAGCCAGAGGTCCTGTTGAATCAATCAACCTCTAGAACAAATGTAGAAAGTGATAATCAACGGTCCTCTGCTTCTGGAACTATGCTTTATACTTCATCAGAGGTCTCCATGAGAAAAGATGCTAACCATGAAATGAAGCAAGAAAACTATCTTGAAGATGTATGGAACTGCTACCCCTTCCTATATATTCATATTGCTTTTGTTGCAAATCATGGATGCGTACTTGTTATGTAGCTTAGATCTGAAAGTCCGGGAGCTGAATATCTTGAATATTATATAAATTCAATCTAAAGTAAAAGTATTAAGGTATCTGAATAAGAGAACCTGCCTTGAAACATGGGAATCTAAGCTTTAAAAACATTTCAATTCCTTTGTGTATAAGCAAATATCACTGTCTTTGTTTGACTATTACTGGAAAATCACTGCAGTCTGTGTCACCTGGCTTATGATCTGGGCTTTTGATGTCAGCATTGAGTTTTTGATTATCAGATCTAGGTGGTTTCATGCACATTGCATATCATGAACTTATCAACAACCAGAATCTGAATTTTACACACTTTGCATCTATGCCACGTTTGCAAATTTATTCACCCCAAAAAAAATAATTCCTGGTGCAAATTTAACTCAACCTCATGATATTATCAATGCTCTGTGCAGAGTTCTGAAAGTCAATATCTCAAACAGATATGAGTGGGAAAAGATTGAGAATGATTGAATGGCGCGAACTCTATAAATTTCTCGAAGAACTTCAGGAATATGTTATATTTTAATAGTGCATTATGTAAAAATGTTTTTTGTTCCCAATCTACAGGAGGAAGTAAGCGGGACAGGAACTGTTGTCGTACGATCTCCAAGAGTTCAGACGTCCTCTCAATTTAGTAACCAAAGTTCCACGGTAGGTGTACTTTGGTTGAACTTGCAAAGAAGTACTTATTTGTCATGTTGTTTTGCTGTTAATACAATAAGGCTTCTATTGGCATTCCAGTCTAGCAGCATGTTTACCTCTGTCGAAGACGCTTCCATCAGTGGCACTGTTGTTTACCGTGGGCAGCATGATGATTCAGATTCTCCCCGAACCCCAAAGTCTAGATTGGGAATTCAAGAAAGGACTTCTAATGCATCTGTTGAAGACAGTTCTATAAACCTCGCAGAGGTTATCATACTTCCTATTAACTTCTGTTTGCTTCCTTACACTCTCTGTCCATTACTAGTTCATAAAGTCAAAACATCTGCTTAAATTTTATAATATTCCTCTAGAACCATGATGTAGTTTAAACACGAACCATTTAACATTCACTTAAGCTTTATAATAATTGAAGCTCCATTTTATATGTTCTTCAATATTGAAAGATTATTCCAATTGGCTAACTGATCATGAAAGTTGTCAAATCTTTTACCAACAAATTAGTGGAACTATTTTATTTTGTAAGAACTCAAGAATTATTTCCAAAAAATAGTATACTTTTGAATGTTGATAGAAATCAAGTTTATTAGCACGCATTCTTGTTACCTGTTTTGCCTTTGTATGACATTTTTTAGCTCTTTGGTTCTTAGCATGTTTTATGCAATGTTCCCCTGATTCACTTTAATGCCTAATATTATTCTGAACGTCTAGAAAGATTTCTATATTGTGCATCAACTTGGTATTTATCTACAACTTAATTTAACAGGACAATATGACTATATTGCTCATTTATGCTATTCTATATAGGCGAAGGCTGCAATTCAAGCAGGTGCAAGAAAAGGAAATGTTAAGGAAAGGTCGATGTTGGGCAAGGTCAATAGAGATGTGCAGGAAAGCAGAAAAATGGAACAATCATCAACAAGCTCTGAATCGTTAAGGTAAATCTCTTGCACACACTACACATCTTGTGTTTGACGTGCTGCCACAAAAAAGTTCCATTTGGAAAAGATTAACATCTGACCATAAATCATTCTTATAAAATATTTTCCCGTACTGTGAAACATGGAACCTCAACCCAGAGACTCTCCAGATTATTTCGATGCACAAAAAGCTTTTTCTGGATCACGCCAATCAAGTGATGATGAAGACAATGCAAGAACTGCTGCAGCATCTTCATCAGCTCCATTATCCCTGCTTCTTATCCCATCGCTTAAAGAGGTAAATACTGAGATTATTGCTCATTATAGACCTTCCTGAATTTGATTTTAGTATTTTTTTCCCCCCATTGTCATTCTCAATATCCTAAAGATTTATGTTGATGTTAAATGCTGCTGAATGTGAAAAATCAACCAATAGAAGATATTATGATGTAAGTTTAACTGATGCCGATCGTAATGCGTGAAACCAATAGGAAGAAAATGGGAGAAAATAAGAGAGAAATGGGAGAAAGATTGTATTTCATTCAATAGTCAAAAGTCCTTTATTACAATCCACGGACCTCTTTATATAGGCCAAAAACATGACTAATTAAGGAAAGCACGACTACTAAGGAAAATTATGATCTTCCTTCTTACAAAATTAATCTACCAAAAATGAGTAAAATTCAATAATGGAAAATTCTATTGTAATTGATGTTAATTTCGATTACGCCTCGAATATACTTTCCAATTTGCATCAGTAACTCAGGGAAGAAATGAAAGTTTAAAAAGGCTTATACCAAGTATTGATTTGAATTGGACAAGACAATCACTAATTGATTAGAGTAAAGAATAATATCACGCATAATGCTTAAACGAGAATCCAAATTAGTATGAATTAACCATTCTTACTCTATGAAAATAGTGATTTAAAATGGGATCAGGGGATGGCGGATGAAATAGCTGTCTAGTTGTAAAATGGAATTTTCTTAGGGATAGATTGGATTATAAGGAAGTTGAAATGGAAGTTCCACACTAAATTGTTTTGGTGAGACTGTGGTAGTGGAATGAACCATGCTACATGAGAACATATTAAGAATGAAAATAATTTATCACCTTGATGCTTTTGACGGAAATTAGACTCGTTAGAGCCAGGGGTGGATCTAGGGGATGGGAAGGTTGAGCTCCAGCACTCCCAACAACAACCAGGAGGAAAAAAAAAGGCAAAGAGACTTTTGCAGCCCATTTTATCAATCCAGTTTGTAGGTCAATTTCGGATTATAATTCTCGTGTTAGGAAAACGTTCTTGCTACTGTTTTGAAGTACTCATGGTGTACTTTGTAAAGCACATTTCAGTTTGCAACATCACTAAACGATGATGTCGCAATAGTGAGTTAAATATTGTGGTTTAATAAATCCAGTTCATGGCCATCACATCTTATGGCTTATTTTTGGGCTATATTTCTCGATCATCGGGTAGTTCTTAGTATCGTTTCGAAGAACTTGTGACCAACTATATGAACCATTAAATGGTGACTTAAAAGTAGCTAGACAGAATATGGCTACTTAAAATGTGTTTACTAATTTTATTTAAGTTAATGTAAAATATGCAAATTTAACCGTAAGGCTCGCTGTGCCCTCATTTTTGTCTTTTACATTTCTCTCATACCAAGCCCCTCAATTGATTAATCTTGGTTCCGCCCCTGATTAGAGCTGAAGTGTTGTGCAATTACAAAGAGCTGTGGAATAAAAATTTATTGACGCGCTAAAATTGTGCTGTTTTAGCACAGCGTACATGAAACAAATTCTGTTAGAAATGTTTTCTTGAAAGCTGATTGAGGCCTCTATCAAATCAGATGAAAGAATCGCTGCTTTTGAGTGTGGACTCTGCATTTGTATTATATCAATTTTTGAAAATGAAGTCTTGAAGGGTTTGGGAGTATTATAGTGCTGGAGATACTTTGTATGCTTCTAATAAGGTATAGCGTTTCCACTTGAAGTAAATGGTTTTGAACACAAGTAATATTATTAAGTGGATAGATGCACTACAATTATCTTAAAAATATCTATGGTTGAGTAAAATTGTAAATACTGACATTGAATTACCTTATGGTGTCCTCGTTTATGGCTTCCTTTCAATTTGATGTTGACCAAGTGATTCCTTTGCTAGTTAGGATTCTCTTGCTTTCTGGAGCGGCGCTCATGGATATTTTAGATTTGCCTCTTTTGTACTAAGAAGTTTTGAAAAACTTCCTTGTACATCGTGACCTCAAACTCTTTTCTACATATTTTAATGTTTTCAACTTATTTTGTTGGCCAAGATAGATTTTAGCTTTAAAACTTGTGACCCTCCAATTTCTATACATCCTCTGACTCTTTGTTTATGTTGTGTTGTATTGAGAGGGGAAAATTTTCTCGAGCAAAATATGCTAGTTTACCAATAAACTAAGAGTAGTTACCAAGCACCTTTCCGGGTTAGTGTCCCAAATGCACAGTATATTATTATTCAACTTGATTTTAATGTTCTTTCCATTGCAGGGGATTGCTGATGATTCAAGAGGGTCAGTTTTCCAGACAGTGGCAAACTCCTTAATCGATATGGAATGTTCCAAGCCCGGGTCGTCTGAACTACTAGTCACTGGGTTGCTTCAGCGACTGGCAAGGTTTACCATTTATATAATATTTTAATTTTCTGTTATTCAACGTACGGTTACTGTAAAATGGCATTGAGCATGCACTTCTGACACGAAACTTAAAATATGCAGTTCAAACGAAACGTCATTGAAGGATCTGCAGGAGCTTGCATCCCGCATCTTTGCAAAGGGCAAGAATCAAATACCAACTACAAATGTGGAAACCGATAGCAAGAAAAAGCAACAAAATAAGGAGCTTCATTCAAATGCCAATATGAGCCCACTTGCAAGGTTCTTGCTCTCAAGGTTCGTAATAAAGCTGCTGACCATTATTTATTTTGTAACATAACTTTGTGGTATGCCTGTATTAGACCCAACAAGTACCTGATTAGACAACTAGAGCATGTTTTGTTGTGTTTTAAAGTTACTTTCTTGAAAAAATAAACTAAGGCTAACTTTTTGGGAACGTAGGGGCCTGTTTGGGATAGCTTTTTCTTTCCTTAGAAGAGCTAGCTTCCTATAAAAGCTCTTGTAATCATATAAAGCACTTCCAAAGAAAATTAGCTAAACAGGCATAAAAGTAGCTTCTTAGTCTCAAAAACGCCGCCTCAAGTTTTGTTAGTAAAGGCGGTAACTTTTAAAATTATATTTGGCGAAATAAGTTTGACTTCCTGCTTATCACACCAAACATGCTTATTATCCCATTGTATAATGTATCGATATAAAACACTGCGGTTTGTTCCATATTTCTGCTTGGCTAAGCCGCTACCTGTCTTGCTTACAAATGCAGATGGCAAGGCCAAGCTTCCCGAGATCTAAATACTTGAACGATGAGGTTAGATAAATATTTTTGAGTTATGATTTGTGTTCTTGTTTTCAGAATTTAAATTGAATTAATGTAAATATCATTTAAAGAAACTGTAATTTACATTCCCAGTCATTTCTTGGTCAGGAAGTTGGTGTACATTTAGCTTTGCTAATTTGATTTGTCTATGTGAGAATTCAATTTATTTTTTTATATAAAAAATTGCAGTCGGGGTTTATTATTATTATTATTATTATTATTATTATTATTATTATTTTGCTATGAATTTAATTTATTTTAGTAAACAAATTGCTAGTCGTTTTATTTTACTTAAATTTTTGTGAACAAAAACTTTATAAAGTAATTCTCTCTTTTGATAGGTTGGATTGGACAATATTAAAATTTCATGAGTTGTCGCCTACAACATTGTTTAAGGATGCGTATGGCCTACAACTAAATCCGTAGATGTTAAATTCTCATTCTTAAGGCGGCCAAAATTCCGAAAGAGTTTGCCTCCGTTCGATAGAGATTTTAAAAAAATCATTTTCAACTACATTTGCCGATAAAATAATTTAATTTGGACATACAACTCTTTCCTGATTTTTAACTATATATTTCAATAAAAAAATTAAATTTAACAAAAATTTATACTCAAAAAATTTACATCAAATGGATCCAATATAAAATAAAAATGATAATCTTAACCATCATTCAAATTTAATCACTTCATATAGAAACTATCGGCCACGATGAACACGATCCATCTCTGCTCAAAGTAGATAATAATTAAGGGGTGTTCGGTATGTATATTAGACTAGACTGTAATATTTAAAATAAAAATTCAACATTTTTTGCTCTTTATTTTTGAATGCTGCGCGCCAAATATGTCCTTGTCATTCTAGTAGTTTGGTGATGCACGATGATGTTTCGAGGTTCTATTCTTACAAGAGAGATGTTTTATATTCCGACTCAATAATCGGGCCAAAACCAAGGGCGCCAACCAGCGCTCCCCTATTGGAGTGCAGCCCCCCTCCAATAGGGGGCACCAACTGTCTCGATCATTGAACCGAGACATATCTTTTCCATCCTTACGGTTGTTGCGACATCCTTGCAGTCAGTTCACCGGCCCAGTTGGTTTTGTATCGATTTTAGCAAAAAGAATCAATTAAGTGTCCGGTAAATATTCGAGCATTTAGTAAATAAAATTACTTTATTGTTGCGTTTGTAACGAAACAAGTTCAAATTACAATTTAAATTGGTCAGACGTACTTTATGTTCAAATTTATTGACCACATTTTATCTACTCATGGTATGAAAACCGCTACTTAATTCATAATTTTAACAGGAATGACAAAACACCCCGCTCCCGTACCACCACGCCCTGTCGGGCAATCTTGATCCCCACCTCGAATCTAATTTTTGTTTTATTATCATGTTTTAATTTTAAATAAATAAAAAGAAATTCATACATCAAATTTGCAACAATTCGGATTCTCGAGTGTCTCCATTCCCATATAATAGGGGGAAAAAAATAAAATCAAATAAATTTAAAATTGCAGCACTTTATTTTCTCAATTTGGCTCTGGTGCTGATACAAGAAAAAATAGCAATAGGGAAACTGTAACATCATTTCAAAGACAAATCAAATATCACCTGAAGACGACGTACCTGCCCATACTGACCCATAACTAGACATAATTTTTTCATGCAGCTTTGGAGTTTGTAGAATGTCATAACATATGAGTTCTCGAAGGTTCATTAACCCCAAATCTATGTTTTCATGACATCACCGCCTCAGATGCCTCCTAGCTAGAGCAGGTGCTCTTTTCGGGATGTAAACCTTATAGCTCACCTGGTAAAAGATGCAAATGATAGTATATAAAATACCATATATCTAAGATGATAGATTTGATCAAATCTAACTAAAACAGATAACTCGTGCTATAAAATATCGGTTACCTCTACCATTTCACCACCTCTCATTACAGACATTCTTTTCTGCTCGAACTGTGAACCGTCCTTAGCTTCAATTTGCGGGTCCTTCAAGGTATGCTCTCCAGAAGTTGGTTCAACACAAGTTGATTCCATGGCATCAGAACTACTTGCATTAGTAGCTCCTGCAACCTGATTAGGATTGGTTCTTGATGGAGGTTTAGTAATAACCGCGTGAGCAGTAGTGCAATCCTCATTTTCAGAATGAATGGACAATGCCACCCCAGCAGATGGATGCATGGCGTAATGTTTATTTGTGCTAGTTTTTTTCCCAAAATCTTCATTACCTGTTATATCTTTTTTAATCACTTTGCGATGAGATAAATTCCTTTTTAATGTGGGTGTACTACTATGATCCGTTTCTCGAGTAAGACACACCACATTAGAGATATCCTGCTTAGTTGATTTGTTCTGAATAATATTAACCCCTGCACTGGAGAAATTATTAACACCACTCTCATTATCAATTTTCTGATTAGTAGTACATGTTTGAAGCCCCCCTCGGTACTTCCTCAAATTTTCCAAAGCTTTTTGCCTCAAAATTGACTCTAGATCATCCCCACCTAGATCAGTCACAGAAACAGAAGCATCAGTTATTCTTTTCTTCTCAAAAGTATTTGAATCAACCTCATTTGACTTAGTATCCACAGTATTATTTTTTTGATCACTCCCCTCCATTACAGTGCATGAACGTTCCGTTACTTCTCCTCCTCTAACAGTTTCTAGTCGACTCTTCTTATTGGATTCAACAGAAGAATCATAATCTTGCTCCCCTTTATGCGCCACATCATCACTTTCAACGCTTCTAGGAGAAGGGAAATCATTGTACACAATCTCTTCTTTATTTGGATCTGACCCCCATTTGTTTTCCTCTCTGTCATGAGGTGGTTCCACAACAGCAATAACTGATCTTAGACGCCTAGAACTATTTGCAGTTGCCATTACCTCATTTTGACTAACGCTATGGTCATTATCCCGACTACACAAAGAATAACTAGGAGATCTAACTCTGCATTTTCTGTGAACCTTAACTGCATCCCTACCTCTAGCTCTTTCTATTTCCTTATCACACATTACTTTTTCCGTTCCTATCTCCGTAGTCCTGTCACTACTTCTACTTCGGCATGTGGAGAAGCTCTGTGAATCAGAGCTTGAAGAACTTACCCTCATGTGTTTTTTGGACTTCTTTAAGGATTTCTTCTTAGGCTTAACATCATGGCTTCTTTTTGATATTTTTCTTTTTTTAACATCATGTGAATTCTTATTTCTATCAGGACTGAGAGATCTTTCACGGGCTCTTTTCCTTCTAAGCTGTGAGCCAGATTTCGCTTTCCTACTCCTATAATCATTGTGCAAACTGGAGAGGGAATCAGAAGCAGCACTCATAGAATTATCATCAGAAGAAATTGAATAATCGCGTCGAATCTTTTTATATTTACTTTTTTTGCTCTTATAACCATATTCTGAAGAGGTGGCTGAAATGCTAGCCGAATTTATTGAATTATCGTCCGAATCATGTCGATGGCCACGCTTTTTGGATTCATTTCTCCTAATCGTCTTCTTCCGTGAAACCTGTCCCCGTAACAGGTGCAGTCACATAAAGAAGGGAAAATTAAATAACAATTCAAAATTTTGGATTTAGGCGAATTCATCCCGAGAAAAGCTCAATGTATTACTTGTTTCCCAATAATATGAAGGAAAATTCGAATGATAGAATTCAATAGGGTTTAACCAATCACTTGACTCTAATCTTTAAATTTGGGTTTTTCAATTTTCAAAACACTCACAAGAAAATCGAAAAGACCACGCACTATTGATCTAAGAAAACCAAAACAATATGCATAAAAACGAAATACAAAACCAAACCTTTGAATTAACCTAATCAGATAATCTGAATACAAATACGAAAACCCAGTACACAAACGAACCTGAGAGTACTTCTTGGAGCTTTTCTTCTTAGAAGATTTTCGTTTAGAGGAAGAACCGGTGCCTCTCATTATATTTTGATTCTTGCCGCCCTTCTTCTTCATCTTCCCGTCTTTTTCTTCAACCTGAAATTGAATAATTGATGAACGAAACAAATACAAACAGAAAGAAACAAATTAATAGTTACTGAAAACAAAAGATTGAGAAAGCATAGATTAGTAGAACGAATTGGGAGAAAAAAATCCCTCTTTTCTGCTTAAGAAATTTGCAATGTATGGAACCTATTGGACCCTCTACAGATAACATGTTTGTATATATACCCTTTATTTACTTTATATTTCTCTTTTACCCCCCTAGTCCCTTTACTCCTTCCTTATTCCTTTTCCACTTCAATTTTATTCTTATCTTTTGTTGGACTCTGTTTGACAGAGTTGTTAACATACTCGTGAAGGAAATGATCTTTAAATGTAAATAAAACTGGATTGATTAATGAAGAAAACATTGCAGAATCAAAAATGGTTCTAATTTGCGGTCAGATGAATGACCCTCTGGAGTTTGTTTAAGAGTTGGTTTAATGCTACTACTTATGAAAACTGATAGAGAAATTGAGCTTCATATTGAACAATACATAATATATTTTTATCGTTCATGGCATATTTAAACGGGTAACGGGGCATATGTACCTAAAAATTAAATTTGTTTTTTTTAAAAAAAATGCTATTTAATTGTTAATATTGATGAAAATTTTGGTGGGAACATATTAAGACATGGAGTATTATTCAATTATTCTAGATTTTAGTATATNGTTTAAGAGTTGGTTTAATGCTACTACTTATGAAAACTGATAGAGAAATTGAGCTTCATATTGAACAATACATAATATATTTTTATCGTTCATGGCATATTTAAACGGGTAACGGGGCATCTGTACCTAAAAATTAAATTTGTTTTTTTTAAAAAAATGCTATTTAATTGTTAATATTGATGAAAATTTTGCATATTTATGGTGGGAACATATTAAGACATGGAGTATTATTCAATTATTCTAGATTTTAGTATATACTAGGGGTGGGCAAAATGTTCGAACCGAACCGAACCGAAACGAATCGAACCGAACGATTTTTCTTAAATAAAAAACCCGAACGGGTATCTGAATCGAGAACTGATTGGTTTGGTTCGGTTCTCGGTTCTAGCCCAAGAACCGAAGAACCGAATAAGAACCGAAATTTTTTTTTATATTGAAAAAATCAATTTATTTTATTTTTTTCTAAATAAATTAACAA
>CAIGRK010352240.1:0-18154 GCA_903798315.1 Fraxinus greggii | reverse complement strand
TTGTCTTTTTGATCAGTCAATCTAACTTGTCCATTTTGATACTGAAAATCGTCATTTTCAATCCTATTAGTTAAAAAAATGATTTCGGGAGCTGGCCCCCCTTCACCACCCGTATTTTCGCCCCCGCAAGATTGAAATCCTGATTACGTCCTTGTTCTTTACCCAACGCTGAATTTCATTTTTCTCTATGTCGACAAACATAAGTTGCATTGCAAAAATACAAAAAATAGTTTTATTTGTCAAAAAGTTCATTTGTTCGTCGAAAAAGTTGATAAATATAATTATGGGCGTGTTCGGTAGAGATTAAAAGTGAATTAAAATTGAAAATATGGCCGTTATTGAATTCTCCGCATCTAATACAAGTCAATAATAACGGCTAGTTTTTCAATTTTAATCTCTACCGAACACGCCCTATATAATTGTACGATTTTTTGACAATGTTTTCATCCAGTGGTTAATTTATAATATGACAACTATGCAATAAATAGGTAGATAATTTATAATTCATCGAGTTGTCCACATCAACAAGGTTTGATGACATGCGGTTTACACAGATTTGTTTGAATCTCATTTTTATTAGAATAGAAATTTTGGAATGATGATTGATGTGAATGTGTGGTGGAAAAGTGATGAAAAATTTTAGATTTGTATGTAATATTATTTTATTTGGAGAATGTATGGTTGAAATGAAGAAAAAGAAAAAAATGAGAATTAGAATGAGGTAAAAAGGGGTGTCAAACATAGGCAAAATGTTGTTCGCGCGCGTGTTGTGTGATAGCAATGACCAATTTGGTACTAGATGGGAAAATGACTTTGCAGTAATTAAAGAGAATTCCCATACAACTTCATCTCTGTGATAGCAGAAAGAGAGAATTTAAGTGCGATATCAGTTATGCAAAGTATTGTTCTGAAGACAAATGTGTGTTTTTTATTATAAGTCACCTACGTTGTGCAATGTAAAATATCCTATATAAATTATTATTTGAGTGTTTTGAAATAGTATTTTAAAGGAAAATGTGTGATTAAAAAATAAGGAAATTTTTTTTGAGTGTGCGTGTAATATGAGAGAGAAATTTGTATTTTAAAAATAATTGGGACCAAATAAGAAGCCCTTGTTTAATCATCACTTTTTTCATCAAAATGTAATTTTGAATAGTGATTTGATTTCATTTTAACCATACATTTTTCAATAAAATAATATTCCACGTAAATCCAAAACGTTTATTTATTTTTTAATCACACGTTTTCCATCATAACACTGTTACAAAATGCATTTAAAAAATTTCACTATTACAAGTCACTCCATAACACAATGAACATGCACTCAAAAGACGCTACACTATTCAATTCTGAGCCCTCGTGTGGATGAGGATTAAAATTAGAATTTTAATATATTTTAATAAAAGTTTTTGAAATGTGTGATTAAAAAATTGTAGAATTCTTAAAATATATGGTTTATATTAATTGTTTGACTTTGACTTGGATGATTTAAATTAATAACAAACAGGGTCAAACAACTTGTCTTTTATAAAATTAACAAATTTGCAAGCAACATATTTTTCTTCAAAAAACAAAAAATCATTTTTTTTTTCCACAATTTCCGAATTTATATCGAGTCAAAGTAAATGGGTCAACATCAATAAAAACCCTGGACTCCCTTGTCTCCAGCCCCTCTCCAAGCTTGTAAGCAAGTTGACGTGGCGAACTCGTATTGGCCAACTTTACGTGGAATCGAATGCTATTGGCTAAAGCAACTCGACACCACAGTTTCCCAGATCTTTATATACAATCGCACATACATACCTAATATCAACTCTTTAGGGTCTAGAGACTTCTTCGTCTCCTCTGCGCGCACTCAAATCGATCGATTGATAAAATTCTGCATTTTTGTTTCTCCTTATTTTGATTTTTCGTGATAAATTTTCTCGGATTTGAGACTCGAAAATTTTTAGGTTAACAAAATGGAGGATTCGAAACGAAAGATTTGGACTATGCAGTATGTCTTACTTTTGTTGATCGGTTCATGCATTTCTCAGCTCTACGCTTCTGACGATGTGGTAAGACGCTGTTTTATTTGTATGTAAAAGTGTAATTTGGCTGAATACCTGAAAAATTGCTTCTTCAAATTGAGCATAGGCCGGCAGCTGCAATAGCAAGGGATCTGATTTAGCTCGTTTACAATTTTCTGGATCTGTGGTTCTTATGAGATACTGAATGGAATTTTTCAATTGTTTGCTATTTATAGAAATTCTATGACTCGTTTGACGATGCATTTGACGGGCGGTGGGTTGTGTCCAAGAAGGAGGATTATACAGGTATGATTTACGTGGATCTATTAATTGATTTAGTTTTTTATTTGTTCGAGAATGTGTTTTAGTTTTAATTCTGAATTAAAAAGCTTTTTATTTTTTTGCTGGCTTCGTGCTTGGGATTCAGTAATTTTCTTGATTTGAATTTCAAATTGCTTATTATAGATCAAAATAATTGTCTTCAAACTTAAATTTAATAAGTTGTTAAGTATGCAAGGTTTCTACTGGTAACAATATGTTTTAAAAAATTCCCATTTTTGATGGTAGGTGTCTCAGTGTCGATGCAGAATAGTTGCAATTTTGTTGTAGAAGATCAACAACTGATTTTATTGTAAAAATTTCACATAAATAGTATGGAGAGTCTGGATTTTTACTTGTATAAAATGAGCAAATCCTTTATACCACAACCAA
The DNA here is from genome assembly GCA_903798315.1 of Fraxinus greggii. Lineage (NCBI taxonomy): Eukaryota > Viridiplantae > Streptophyta > Magnoliopsida > Lamiales > Oleaceae > Fraxinus > Fraxinus greggii. The sequence goes on along the minus strand of CAIGRK010352240.1, from coordinate 15,434 downwards.
CGGTTTGGGAATTAATATGTTTGAAATGTCTCTTTAATGAATTGAACTTTTCTGGAAAACTGGTGATGAAGTGAACTTGCCTTCTAGGATGCTAAATACTTCTTGATTACTTAAAGTTATACTACTTAATGCCGTAACATACAACATATTTCTGGTGCTGCAATTTTTGTATCAGAAAAGTGGAGAATTTAATTTATAGTCGTAACTTTGTATAATAGTACAAAATGAGCATATCATTTGTACTAAAACCTGTGGTTTGGGATTTTACATGGTTGGAATCTCTGTTTATTGTGTTGAACTTTTCTGAAATACTAGTGACTAAGCGAACTTTAACTTGAGGATGTAAAATACTGTTGATCACTTGAAATTCTTTTACTTGATGCTGTACCATACCATGTATACCTTGTCTGAAGCAGAGGATGATTATACAACTGCATTTCTTATCAATGACCGGATTGTTGTGTTGCATGAATTCATTAGCATAGGTTGAAGTTATTTGATAAGTTAATGAACGTATGTTTATTTGACAATTAATGGCTTAATTGTTGAGGATGCAATAATTATGCTTTATGCTGATGTGTAAATTGTTCTCAGGCGTGTGGAAACACTCAAAGAGTGAGGGACATGATGATTATGGGCTTCTTGTGAGTGAGAAGGCCAGGAAATATGCCATTGTAAAGAAACTAGATGAACATGTTAACCTCAAGGATGAGACAGTTGTCCTTCAATATGAGGTTCGTCTCCAGAATGGTCTTGAATGTGGTGGTGCCTATCTCAAGTACCTTCGTCCTCAGGATGCTGGCTGGACTCCAGAGGGATTTGATAACGAATCTCCTTACTCCATAATGTTTGGACCTGATAAATGTGGAACTACGAACAAAGTTCACTTTATTTTGAAGCACAAGAACCCTAAGAGTGGGGAATTTGTTGAACACCATCTCAAGTATCCACCCTCTGTTCCTTCTGACAAGTTGACCCACGTGTATACTGCCATCCTGAAACCAGATAATGAGCTGAAAATCTTGATTGATGGAGAGGAGAAGAAGAAGGCTAATTTCCTCTCAGCAGAAGATTTTGAACCGCCACTCATCCCTTCTAAAACCATTCCCGACCCAGATGATAAGAAGCCTGAGGATTGGGATGAGAGAGCAAAAATCCCAGATCCGGAGGCCAAAAAACCAGATGACTGGGATGAGGATGCTCCAATGGAGATCGAAGATGAAGATGCTGTGAAACCTGAGGGATGGCTGGATGATGAGCCCGAGGAGATCGATGATCCTGAGGCCACGAAACCAGAAGATTGGGATGATGAGGAAGATGGTGAATGGGAGGCTCCTAAAGTTGATAACCCCAAGTGTGAAGAGGCACCTGGGTGTGGAGAGTGGAAAAAACCAATGAAAAGGAATCCTTCTTACAAGGGTAAATGGCATGCATCTCTCATCGACAACCCCAATTACAAGGGTATTTGGAAGCCTCAGGAAATTCCGAACCCTGATTACTTTGAGCTCGAGAAGCCGAACTTTGAGCCCATCGCAGCCATTGGCATTGAGATCTGGACAATGCAAGATGGCATATTGTTCGACAATATTTTGATAGCTTCTAATGAGAAAGTTGCTGAAACCTACCGGGCTACTGCATGGAAGCCAAAATTTGAAGTGGAGAAAGAGAAACAAAAGGAGGAGGAATCTAGTGATTCAGAGGGTCTTAAAGGGATCCAGGTAACTAGTTAGATAATCCTATTCTATGCATGCCTTTTGCAATTTGCTTTCTGCTATTTTGAACATTAACTACTTCCAGTTGTTGCAGAAAGTTGTATTTGACTACCTTTACAAGATTGCGGACATCCCTGTGTTGGGTGATCACAAGGTCAAGGTCTTGGTAAGTCATCGGACAACAGTATTTTTGGGAACAAGTGTTTTTGAGTTGCATGCAATTGCCTAAGACCTGGACTTTGATTTGCAGGAGCTTATTGAGAAGGCTGAGAAACAACCAAACCTGACAATTGGAGTCCTTGTCTCCATTATAGTTGTCATCTTCTCTCTTCTATTGAAGATCATCTTTGGCGGGAAGAAGCGGCCTGTAAGTCATTAGTACCCAATGCGATTTACACTTTCTCTGGGTATATACGTCTTCCATTCATTCCTCGTGTATTATTTTGCTCAATTCAGGCTCAAGCGAATGTGGAGACAAAGAAACCTGATGTTGCTGAGACTTCAAACAATCAGGGAGCTGGCACTGAGGAGGAGGAGGAGCAAAACGAGGATGCTGCTGCTGCTCCTCCTCGCAGGAGGAACGCCAGGCGTGACAGTTAGGGAATGAAGGTCCAAATGGAAGTTAGATAGAAATGATCTGTTGTTACCATTGATAAAACTCAATAGATTTTGGACCATCGTGGAATATTTTTACTTCATGACCCTAATGCAATTTTTTGCTTATTTAGGTTTGTTCTAGACTATGGCAATGTATATTAGACAATCTACTGAGATTATTGTGTTTTTCTACGTGGTTGAGGAAATTTTGGAAGTTTTTGATCTGCCTATGGTTTTCTATCTTGAGCGCTTTGATCTTGAGCTTCGAGTCGATTTATTGCTCCGTTGCTCCTCTTGCCTTTTCTTTTTGTATTGTTCCAGTTTTGATTATGAGAAGGTATGATTCGGAGACGAAAAGATTAGTCGATTGTTTCCGTCGTTAGGGTTGGATCTTTTGACTATGGTTAAAATGCTTCTACAATGAGAATATTTTCAAGACATTTTACGTAAATACAAGTTCTGTAAACAAAATTTTGAAGAACTGGTATTTGTATATTTCCATGTGAGAGTTGTGAAGATGTTTTGAAGTAGAGTAGCGTTATTACAGCACCATTCTAGGCTACAGTAATCCCATACCGTAAGGCCGCTGTTCTACCAACTCGGATGTGTCCCGGGGNTTCCGTCGTTAGGGTTGGATCTTTTGACTATGGTTAAAATGCTTCTACAATGAGAATATTTTCAAGACATTTTACGTAAATACAAGTTCTGTAAACAAAATTTTGAAGAACTGGTATTTGTACATTTCCATGTGAGAGTTGTGAAGATGTTTTGAAGTAGAGTAGCGTTATTACAGCACCATTCTAGGCTACAGTAATCCCATACCGTAAGGCCGCTGTTCTACCAACTCGGATGTGTCCCGGGGCACTACATACTTCTAATTTTAATTGAATTTAACATTGTTTTTAGGAACTTTACAAAATGGCCATTCTGGAAACTGCAAAGTGAAACTATCAGAGATTTTCTGGCAAACATTTTTTGGCATTTAGGCAAGGCTACAAGAAGTTTAGAATATAGACAACAACAGAGATTAATTCACCTTTGATTTACTATCACTGGGTAATGGTAATTTACTAATATTTTCTGATTATGTAATAGAGGCGCTTTAATATTAATAGGCGCGCTTGGCTAAGGAATAACGCTAATTGAATTCAATCTGAGTCTCTGATTTCCTTTACCGAGATCTTTCCCTACTTCATAGACAGATATGACTGCTCTGATTGGCAGGGCTTCAGGACAGGGGAGCAGAAAAGGTCAAACATCGACAAGAAGACAGACGCTGGTCTGCCCTTTTCGTATGTTTTGTGTTACTGCTAGATTCGCAGGAAGCCCACATGGCGTCCACGAGGTTAAAAGATGTCACATTATTAAGCCAGAAGTTCGTGCTTCACCCAAATCACAAAGCCATAGAACGAGGCTCGATACCTTCGCCCACTTCATTATGATAATCCAGATACTAGCGAATCTATCAACGTCATCGTAGGAAGGAAAGTCAGCTTCAGTAATGAAGCAGTGTCCAACAGAACCTTCGAAAAAAATTTATTTGCTATACTTCACCATCATCAGGACGAAGTTTGAACACGTGAATACAATATCGAATATTCTTTTCGTCACATGACGACAAGACCACTATCATGTAAGCATTGAAAAGGTGCAACTGATATTTTAAAAAATATATTAAAAAACGAAATCATCATCTTATATCAATATTTGAAATTATTAGCGAAGTTACGATAAAATCATAAAATCCTAGAAATAATTTTGATTTCTTTTCCACGTTTAAAATGAAATTTTAGGAATAACTTTTATGATATCGCTAGTATCCTAAATGGAATGACTTGACATGATTAAGGAAGACAAAGTACAATTTTTTGAAGAAAAATCAAGAGAGTGTACAAAAAGAGAGAAGAACTAAAATTGGTAAAGAATAATTTAGGAAACATTTCCCTCAGAAGAAGTAAAATGGTCAGTAGACTCACATGCCTTTTGAATATCTTTAAACAATTCAAAGCATGTCCTGGGCAATCCTTTTAAACAGACAACACACCCTAAAAACAAACGAACGAACGAACGAACAAAATTTATTTCCCAGTTGGGGAGAAGACAAACTAAAGACAATAAAAAAGTCAAAATTTTTAAATTACTCAATGTCATCACAGACAGGAGGTTGCATTATTAACAGTTCTATAAATTAAAAAAAAAAAAAGAAAAAAAGAGGAGCTCCAAAAATGTAAAACAAAATTGTTCTCTCACCTTTTCCTAACGACAAACCGTTTTTTATTTTTATTTTTTGCTTCTGGGCTCGAGTTTTATGCCTGTAAATTGAATATAATTCTGGCAGGTAAAATTTGTTCAGATACTGATACAGGCAAGGAAAGCTTGTGTTCAACGCTTTCCAGCAGCTTTCCTCAGAGGTCGTGCTGACTCCTCATCATCCGACTCAATATCACCATACTCCCACATGCTGAGCCTCTTGTCTCGTGCTTCTGTCTGGAATTTTTCCAACTCATCCATAGCGAGCTGCCTATCCTTGGACTCCCATCTCCTTCGTTTCTCCAACCTCGCAAGTCCATCCTGAAAATTTATATATTTGATTGTATCAGGTAACTACACGAGAAACAGAAGCAAAAATATAATATCAACAAACAATTTAACCTGTTAAAGATTAAGCCCTAATCCCCTACTGTACGAAGAAATATAATCGAAAAACAAGAAAAGTAAACATGGATTAATATGGTTCGCCATCAACGTGATAGCTATTACACAAGCAAAAGAAATTCCTTTATATAGTAGGAACACTCGGGAAACCTAATGCAACTATGGAATACCATAAATCTGCGGTTGAAGGAATAATTGTAACATGATTAATCTCCACGGATCAACAAATCCAACTAGTGGGACCATGAATTTGTTTAGGCATACTTAGTTCTACCCACTTTTCCCATTTTATAGAGACCTATAATCAATTTCTATGGTCACCTATTAAACAGGTAATAATTTGCTATATATGTTGACCATCTATTTGGATATACTATACAAGGAAGTTGGGATGTTGATCTATTAGTCACAGTACAAGAGACAAGCTAAAAGAGCAAAGTCAACAAAAAAAATCAAGACAAAGAAATAGAAGTTCAGACCTGCAGCATGGTAGCATTTATGCTAGCATCAGCTTCTGGATCAATCAAAGTCACCATGAATATGGTCCCGGTTCCTTGTCCTTTAACTTTGCCGCCTGATGTGTCCCTTTCTTCAATTATGGCCTTGAATTCTTTTGGACCACTTAGCAAGTGTTCACTCAGCCGAAAAGCTGCTTCTTGACCATAATCCTCCTCCAAGGTTGGAACCTTAAGATATGCAAGACTGCACAGCTGAGCAACACCCGGGGCAGATGATACTGAAGGATCAATAGGACGCAGCTGACTGAAAGTAACAGCTTCTTGGTTTCCATAATCGATGTAAAACACCTCAAATTTGTCATTTGAAGACTCCACGACTCCCCGAGGAGCATTTACAATCTCCAGATTCCAATTAAGAGTACATTAGAAAGATTAACAAAGTAGAGAGGTGTTTTGAATAATAAAAATAATGTAGACAAAAGAACACATTAAAATGTTTCATAAAAGATGGTCTGGCAGTATGAACAATAAGGGTTAATTGCTAACACAACTTAACAGAGAATGCATCTTCATGGCTCAACGGATATTGAATGAGAAAACTGAAATGATTGAAGCATAAATTACAGAATAATTTTAGCAGTTCAGGCGATGAGCTGTTCCATAATGCAGGGGAATGAAAGATCACAAGATCTAAAACAACAAACAACCACGACATGGCAAGTGGACAAGTTCAGGCAACAAATTACCAGACTTACATTTCCAAGGATTATAAGAATGAGTTTAAAAAATACCTATCAAATTTGATAATATATGACCCATTATCTCAGAATATTCTGACAAATACCTATCAAATTGGATAATATGTTACCCATTATCTGAGAACATTCTGACATTTAGTTGTATTTAAGTTATCACACTTCCACTAAACACCCGCCACGGCCACCCGCAAGTGCTAAGGGTAACATATAATAGACTTTCTGAGGGTAGATTCTGAATCCCACATACGAACTTCCCAGGACAAAAAAACAACAAACTAGGAATTAAAAACAAGCGAGGATTTCAAGTTGCGTACCATTGCACGGTTCCAAGAATTATCGGCACTAAACTGAGCTAGAACAATGTCACCCTTTTTCGGATTGAAGGCACCAAGTACAGGAGCTTCTTGAAGGTTTAAGGAAGCAAGCTGCTTCTGAATGGAGGCCACTTTCTGATCAGCAACTGGCTGGACATAAAACTGACCACCACCCAAGACTTCGGTAACCACCACCTTAAGATAAATATATATTATCAGACGTCATTAAAAAAAGCGTCAAATACAATCCCAGAAGTGCAATTGCAGATACATATTATGCAGCACCTTAAGCTCTTCTTTCTGACGTCTTTCAACAGATGAACCATTAGAAACGTCTTCTCCTTCAACGTAATTCTCCCAGATCTACAATAAAATACAAATTAGCAGCCAACTGACTAATAACAATCATTATAAGAAAAAGTCATGTTACTCACCTTCAACTTCTTCTTTTTTGCTGACTGCTCAGCCTGTACCAGAAGGTGAGCGTCAGGGATCCTGTCAGTGCCAAAAGAAGTTTGAAGCTTTGCCAATCCCGCTTCTAAAAGCGTGACTGCGACATTGGTTCTAGCCTCCCACAACGTCCCCAAGAAAGTTCCAGTTCTATCAACAGTTTCTACTTCAATCTGAGCGTAAGAAGAATAGATTAATCAGGAAGGCATGAAAAGATACAAAAGTAAAGAAGCATGATGAGAGGACTGCAATACCTCAACATCCCTCTGCATTATCTTCCGCCTCATAAGTGCAATGGCCTCATCAGAATACTGTTCATCACGGCCTGGACATCTAACACCAGAGAACGAGAAAGCAATACTGCATGTTTCCTTTGGGATATACAGTTTAAACCGATGACCACTAAGAACATATTCGACAACCGCAGTCATCCTCCTATTGCGTTGTAGAAATGGCAAGAAGTCTCTTGCTTTTTTTGCAGAAGCCTTATGAGCCATTATAATAAGGAACCAGTAAGTTACATGAACAAGACAACAGCCAAAGGCTAAGAAGGAGGTTAAGAATACTAACAGTTAGCAGGTCCGTTATGTGCACCACGGGAGGGTCTTTGGCCGAATGCATACCCTTCTTGCCAGCAATAGCACGTGATTCAGCAGCAAGAAGGGCATCATAGTAGTTTGATCTCTCCTCAAAATCTCGGTGCCTGATTACATTCGCAAAACCACGGGCAACCAAAAGCTCAGCAATATTAGCCCCCGTCTGCTGACTTCCAGCAGCAGGTGCAGTACCATCCCCATCCCTAGCTGGATTAACAAGGAAGACAGATCCAAAATCCATCACCCTTGAATCAGTTGCCCCAGCTGCAGCAGCAGGTCCATCTGCCATACTGACCTTCCTTGAATATTCCATCGAAACTTGCACCTGAATAGATGTAGATCAAAAGTAAAATTGTGGCACAAATCCAATTTAGTAAATCACACCATAAAATTCAGCAAACGCACTTGACGGCCAATTAGACGATTTCTCAGAAACTCCTTTGCTTCGCGAGCATAAGGAGCAGGTTTTTCATCTCTGCGAGGGTTGCCCATTTTAGGGCACCTAATACTTGAGAGATTGATGCGCCGCTCTGCAGATGGATCTCCAAATGGCAAAGAGTCGTCAGCAACAATTATGCAATCCCCACTAACAACCTCAATTACCTGCAGAAACCCAAATTATAGGAGAGTGCAAAAATGAAAGAAACCAGAAGATAAAACAAGGCAGGTAACACCAGGAACTGAAACTTACTTTTCCTGTAAAGTTCTGGTCATGAATGGCCTTTGAGTTTGTGGCTGGGGGGACGTAGTTTGTCCACATCCTCAATCGATTCTTCTTGGCTAGAAGTTCAGCATTCTTCAACTTGCGCTTGGCATCATCTTCCAGCAAACTTGCACTCCACTCTACATATTTAGCTAAACCCTGCATCAACATGATGGGGAAGAAGAGCAATGAGGGTAAATTCCACAAGGGGAAAAAATTAGGGCATAAGCAGTATAGTAGACATCAAGCAGCTTTACAGCAACTTCTTGCATTATTAAAATTACAAATAAATTATTAAGCACCGATGAAAATTGACAATCCAATTAGGTAGGTTGGCCTATGAAATAGCGACGAGGTATATTCCTACAAATCATTTCAGGAGATGTATAATGTACGAAAAGGCACTCATTTCAATATTAATGGCAAAAGGAAGAGTTGATTTTTTAAAAAATGTTAAATGTTGGCCTCTTTTCCATCACATAATTTACAAAAATGATTTGGAGAAACTTGCATCTTCTGTATCAAGCTCATCCCAGTCAAGCAATCAAAAAGATAATTAGAAGCATTTGGCAAGAAAATTTTATTTCAAGGATAATTGTATTCTGCACTCCCATTTACAATTAGCACTTATAAGCTGCACATGGCAATTATTATAATATGATTTTTTTTCTTTTCCTTCTACTATAAGCAATTCACGAAGTGGACTATGATAATGGTTTACAAAACAAAATTATTTATAATGCTTATCATAATTCAACATATGATTGTAAAATGACTTACAGTTTCAACAAGTTCCAATGCCAGGTCCTTAGCTGATTCACCATCTGAATAATATACTGAACCAATTAGATTGCTAAATTTGTCAACACCCTCCAAAACAATCCTGACCTGGGAGCCACCCAATAAGAATTGTAAGCCTATCTAAGAAAATCAAGTACCAAAGCAACAGCCATCAGAAATTTACTCACTTCTCTATTCAAAACACGAATCTCAGTAAAATGTTTGGCTTCCCTCCCAAATGGATCAGGCGCAACTTCAGTAGCAGATGCGGAAGAAGCAGCAAGTCTTTGTGCCGATGTCAACGGGGCACGAGGTTCAGTAGAAGAATCATCATTTGGCTCGTCGGAGGATATTTCAGTTTCAATAACAACTTCGGATGCAGTCCTTCTGCCCATAGAAGGGGACTGGTAAAACAAGTAAAACAGACAAAAAATGAAACCGAAAACCAGCTGGAAAAGAGAATACCCAAACCATTGTGCCCTAGTGCATAAATTGCATTAAGCTATGAGTACATACCTGAATTCCCGCAACAAATACTTGGACAAACTGAAAACTTGGAAGCAAATAAACACGAAGTGTGCTCCCATCTCGGACCTGCTCCACAATAACCTCCATAGGACTACCTTTGTTTGAGGCCAAGAGGCCCATAGCATCGAAATTGCCAGAATCTCCAATGGCTGACGGAGGCAGGCTCCTAATAGATGCCTCAGAAGCACCTGGTTCCTGGATCCAACAATAAAGAGGCCACGATTAGAGAACAATATGACACCATTTAGATAATTATTAAAAGATAAAGATCAAAGTACAAAACCCAAAGAAATAAAAAATTAAATTATGAAACTCATCGAAATGAAAAATTAAACTTTATTTTGTTTATTTAAAGGGGAAAGTTAACACGTGATATATTGGGGTACAGGGAATTGATTACGCAAAAAAGAAAAAAAAAATTAAGACATACTCTGTTCCAACGACCTAGACCTTCTTGTTTGGCTTGCTCTTCAAGACGTAGTAACTCAGCTAAAAGAGGACTAACTTCTCCCTTTTGTTGACCTTGATCTCTAACCTGCAGCCACAAGAACTCATCTGATGCCCAAAAAAGAAGAAGAAGAAATACAAGTGTCGGCAAAATAAATGTGGGAAAAAAAAAGGTCACCTTTGCCCAGCCCGCAGCAACAACAAGAAAGGATACATTCGTATGGCCATTTTTAAGGAACACAGATCCAAATTCTCTGCCTATGGATGGTACTGTATAATCTACTCTGAATGCAATGTCCTATTGGCCGAAAATAGAAGTAAATCTAATAAATATTGTTCTTTATAAAAGAATAGAACATTAAACCAATTAACGAAACTAATTCAGTACTAAAAACCTTCCCAATACATAGCTTCCTTAAAAATTCTCTGCTCTCCCATGCAAATGGCTCATCAATACTGCCTCTTCGGGCCTATAAACAAAATGACAATACAAGTGCAGTGAGAAAGAATATGAAAACGACATGAAACATAGTACACAACATACATCAAATGAATGACTCGTTAATAATTAGTCCAGAAATAAAGAACTCTGTGACCTCGAATCAATGAGCAGAGAACCATAAGGTAAGCACGCAAACCATATAAGGTGAATATGGGCCAATTTATCCAAAAAACTTTAGAGCATAGCTCTGCAACTAAAATATGTATGTTCTTTATTGAAATTCCAGCACAACAGTAAGAACAATGGCATCATTCGTTTGGCATAATTCATTAAACTGATGTAAAACCGTAAATAGAAGAAAAGCAGGGAACAAGGATAAAGTGGGATAAATGATTGAACAGAAAACGTAGTTGCACAAAGGGCTTAAAAGACGGGTCAATAAAAACTCCGACAAGGTCACGAGGTCAACAACAGATCTTGCGTGAAACCATGTTATAAGAAAATACAAAGATTCAGCTATTTCTCTTCCTAAAGATACGACAAAGAAATTGAAATTGTGATACTTTAAAACAAAGTAAATATCTAGTAAACATTTTGTTCAGTTCACAATTGAAATATCAGTTGGAAAATAAACATCAAGCTTACACCGACAAAAAGACAACGTAAATTAGATTTCCCAATATGGAGAGAACATACCAATTTAGGAGCAATCAGAGATGACAAAGTAATTGTTTTCTCTGGGGGAATCCCTTCCTTCGAGTTTCCCACTATCACCAAGCTGTCACCGGATGGAACAGCTTTCACCCTCCCATTAAGCAATCCAAGGTTTCCAGCAGTTGATGCCATTTCAACAGCTCAAGGTCTGCAGAAAGACAAAAGTTAAATCCACCATGGCTGAGGCACTGAAACTGCTTCAACCCATAATTTGTCTGTTTACATACACACCCATGTGCACACAAACACGCTGGAATGAGACCACTTTAGAGTGCCAATAACAGTTAAAGTTAATGCAACAGATAGTTCCATTTCCAATCATTTCCATACATAAATTCTTTAACCATATTAATTAATAGCCCAACAAAATATATCGAAGAGTTTAACTTCCAAGACCACATTTAGTGCTATCATTGAGAGAGTTACAGTAAGATACATGCAGAACAAGAACCGAAATAAAAGAACTAAGTACCCATTAAAAGGATAAAACTTTTAATTAATGAGCTGTGTAAAAACCCAAATCTAAACTATTTAACATTTTAATTAATTGGTCAACAAAATAAAAAATCTTAACATCCCACGTCAAGTATAGTTCATTGAAAAATTGCATTAAGATGCACTGAAAAACGCAGAAGAAAAAAACAAAATTCCAATTAAAAAGACCAGACCTTTAATCGCAAGCAATTAAATACAAAACCTTGGTAAAAGCTGAATCTGAATTATTTGGATATATTAATTAATAGGCAAACCAAAGTTTAACCTCTGAGAAAGTTTCTTCAATAAATAAGAACCCAATTAAAGACACAGTTCCAACAGAAAAGATGAAACCTTTAATTAGTCAACTTAGTTACATACAAACACGTGGTAAAAATCAAATGTTTGACAGATAACTGTTTTTAAAAACAAAGAAAATGTATAATTGTGAACGATCAACACGACTTATCAAAAATTCATAACAGTGCAGTAAATTACAGATCATAAAAAAGTCTTAACGAAAATTCATAATAGTGCAGTAAATTACAGATCATAAAAAAGTCTTACCATCCCAGTAAGAAAAAAAAATCGGAATCTTCAAAATTTAATCATCTAATTCCATCCCAAGTTCAAGATTTTAATGTAGGTATGCAAATCAATGAATATATCAAACCCACAAAAAGTGCAGATCTATGATTTACAAAAATTAGTTCGCATGTCGTCCATTATGATTTAGCCTAATGCAGCACTATTAACATTGTACTCGCATGATGCAGAAAACCCAAGCAAAATTCAGAATATAAATAAACCCAAACAAGCGAACAACGCTGAAAAATTGACAAAGTGATACCGAGATCTTAGATTCATAAATCACAAGATCAAAAGAGATAGGCACATAGAAACAGGGGCGGAGCCACCTGGGGTCTAGACCCTGGTGGAGGCAACTGCCCCACTGGATTTTGGTCCTGGGTATTTCCTCTATTACGCTTGAGGGGCGGTCAGTTTTTTAAGGCAAGAAGAACACCATAAACAACCGCATCAAAAATTCAAGACAAAGGTTGTCGAAAAAATCACTGTTGCTAGAGGAAGATTACCATCAAGAAACAACAATTTAAAAAAAAAAATTATAAGGAGTTGAGTTGAAATTGAATAATTCACAACAATCGGATTGAGTGCGATTTCAACATAAAAAGCCTGTGTTACACTAACAAAAATCCGATACTACCTTCCAACTTTGTTGATGAAGAAGTTGAGTAGAAATCACTGCTACACAAGATGAATTGTTGCCAAGGGGCGATGGTTCTGTCCCTTTTTGCCTCTCCCCCAGTTTTTAGCTAATTCCGAGGAAGAAAACCTTTGCCGTTTGATCCCTTTTGCTCTATGAATATGGAGCCTAGGTTACAGTTCGATATGCATGACTTTTTATTGGGCTTTAGCAGATTTTTTTTTTTCAAAAAAAAAATTATCATTCTAATTTATTTTTCAGATGGATCTCAATCAATTGAGTAATAAATAAATAAAATAGATATTTAGTAATTGTTAAAAATCCTTAAATCTTATGTTTAGGAATTTAATAATTCAAAATTTTCAAATTTTCGTTTATATTTTTTTGATGATTTTTTTTTTAATTGTGGTAATTTAAACTATGTTTTTTTTTTCATTGCGATTGAAAGTTAACTGATATTAAATTTTCTTAAATCAAATGTTCAAGAATTTAATTAATTCAAAAAATTCATAATTTCATTTATATTTGTTACAATCCTGATAATGTTCCTAAAATTATTGTACTTTAAACTATATGTTCTTTTTTATCCTAATATTCACTTGATTTGTGCCAAGAAAAGATAATCATTATCTTTCCATTGACATGGTCGACGTATCACAAAATTTGTAATCACAAACTTTGTAATATAGAAAGTATACTACTCATATGAGTCATGATTGCATGTTGCTAAATGTCAAAATGGTCTCATTTGACAACCATTTTATGTCTACGTGAACAATCGTCACTCGAAGTTATCACAAATTCAAGAAATAATAGTAGTCAAAGTCAAATTATTTTCACATCTTACATGAACTCATATTCATACTAATACGAATTTGCCACAGTTATACGATATAGAATTAATTAGGGTCGTAGTTTTTTTATTAAACAATTCATCCAAGATTACAACGGTAACATTCGATCACATGATAGAAGGAATCATGCGTCCACAGAGTTCACAATATACTTTCAACTTTTGCTATAATAGGGATATATTTAAAAAAAAAAAACATTATTTTCATATATTCAGTTCTCGTGTGAATTTCCTAATCTAGGAAACCTATGAAATCAATTTCAATATGTAATATCTAAAAAACTATATCTTTTTTATTTTGGAGTAAATTTTGCAATTTTGTGAAATATTTCTTAATTCTTCAAATATAATTTTAATTATAAGATATATATCCATTTCATAATGGATCGTTATCAAATAGTACACCAACGCTATCGTGATAATATACTTATCCAAAATCACACAAGACTTGTGTAAATCTAACATAATTATACTAACCTGCACAAAATGTCACAACATTTGTTTATTTGAAAAAAATATGGACCGGTGAAGGTAAATAGAAATAGGATATATAAGAGAGATTGGGGGAGTGAGTTTTGACAAGTTAGGATTTGTACAAGAAAATAGTTGAAGATGTGATTGTAACCCAATACGATTTGACACAAGAGATAACTCGTCTCCGCGATGAGGAACGAGGACAGAAAATGTATGGATGCAAACAAGTTAACATTAGGAGATTCTCGAGTTTTGTTCACCAATTTTGCCTACATATTTAAAATTATGTGTTAAGTCTCATCCTTAATCTCTCGTAATATATTTAAGTTTCAGTATAGTAGTTTGAGAATATTCGCACTTTTGAAAACAAATAGAAGTACGTTACACCGTCTAGATCCGTAAGACGTAAAGGGGTCAAAGATTAAAATCAACTAACAACTTTGAGAAGATTTGCGGATGACTTTGGAAATATAGAGAAATTTTTTGGAGTATCCCAGGATAAAGAAAAGATGTCAAAATGATTTTCTAAATAGATCTTCTATTTAATAAGATATAAAAAAATTATAATAGCTGAATTAAAGTTTGTAGAAATGAATCTAAAAAAATAAACTAGATAAAAAATATGAACTATAAAATAGAATCAATCTTCGTCGTCAATTTAAGTGATGCGAAATTACGAAAGGTCCAAAATTCATCATTTGTAACTAAGCAAATTAAAAATAAGGTCAGAGTTAAATACCCAAAATAACAGTTTTTAAAGTATAATATAAAATTTATGAGACTTTATATTTGAAGATATATATTATACCATCACTAAAACAAATTTATGGCTTCACCCCTACATAGAAATATGACGAAAGCTGAATTCACTTAATTCCAATACATGAGTCAATATATATAAATTAATTATAAACAAAAATTCTATTACTCTGAGAACGAAGAGATAAAATCAAATCGATATGCTCGTGATCCAATTATGATTTCATTCTAATAGATTCACTTTAAAAGATCAAATTGAAAGTTTTTTGGTAATTTTTGTAAAGGGGTGAAATCAAGAAATTTGTCCTTGAAAGGCATCGGAAGATGGAGTAGTAAGCTGACGATCGTGTGAAATTGTAACTTTATAGATGGGGACGATAGGGGTATCGTTTGGAATTCACTTCCTTTTTCAACAAAATTACTCAAAATGTCATGCTCGTATATACTCAATTATGGCTTTTCTTAATTTTAATTTAAAAAATCAATTAATTTTAT
>CAIGRK010352196.1:0-15961 GCA_903798315.1 Fraxinus greggii | reverse complement strand
TTTTTTTTTTTTTTTCCCTCACATCCATCTCACTCTGCTTCTAAGAATTTTTTGATATCCATATAAGCCAAAATTTCATCTGTTTACTTCTCACATTCTAAATCATTTTATAGCACTTCTAATTTCCCGTCTGAAGTTTCTTATAGATTTTAGATGTCATAATCTGTGTAAATTTCAATATTACCTTAATGTTTTGGAAGTAACTCAGTGCTTCAGTTGCATTTGCTACCAAAAATTGCAATTTATATCTTCATCTTAGGTCGCTTCACTTTTTCTTGTCCCTTTAGTTGTAATTTTGAACCAGTCTTAGACGAATGCTTGGAATGAGATTTTTGGTATGACATTCCTATACTAAATAATGCACATTGTTCTTGTCCCTGTGCACTGGGAAAAAGAAAACTCGTTGAGAATTCAGTAAACGTAGGTTTATTCACACTTGCTTGAGATAAAATTAATTCTTGATTGTTAGTTGGATTGGTAAATTGTGGATCTTTGTTTTGATCTCAGGCTCATCCTTACTTCAATCAAGTGAGGGCAGCAGAAAATAGTAGGATGCGGACACAGTAGCTTTACACTCTTTTTACAGTTGTGAAGTTGCAGCATAAATGAATTTTTTTGTCTTGTGAAGATGATACTGCAGGAAATTGTATGCGTAGGTGGATAATGAATGCTTGCAGTTGCTTTAGCTGTAAAATTTCTAATTCCTCCATTGCTATTAACATTGTACATTTTACACTGGGTACAATTGTAATTCTAAATGCTTGCAGTTGCTTTAGCTGTAACATTTCGAATTCCTCCATTGCAATTTACGTTGTACATTTTACACTGGGTAAAATTGTAATTCTAAATGTTTTACCCTGGATATTATTGTACTTTACTACTCTTGATGACTGTTTCACTGTCATAACATTGTAATAATGAGCATACCCAGAGAGTTAAAACTTGAAATTATATGTACGGTTAATTTTTTAATATGCTTCTATTTAATGTGTTTTGTAATCAACAAAAATGAACTATTTTAATTAAACCATAACTTAATGTAGAGGTATACTAGGAATATATAAGAAAAATTTATATTTTCAAGTGTATTAATGACATTTTTCTAATTTTGTGAAAATAGGAACAAATCTATCTTTATGGAACATATGAACTACGTTATTATTTGGGTTTTGTTGCAACAGCAAAAAAGGCTTTGCATTTGCAAGTGCAAAATGATTCTACTAGAAAATGTTTGAAGAAAAGTTCAGGGTAATATAGTTACAACTCAATATTTGTTAATAGCACCACAATTTTTAATGGTAAGATTTTTTACTTTTGCTCATCTATGCACTTTTTGCTATAATTTTATTTCAATTATATTTTTATCATCAACCTTTTAATAATTAATACATATTAAATTAAGGTTAAAAAATTCGTTATGAGGGAGCAAAAAAAATATATTTGTTACTTGTATTTTAAATAAGCAGGATAAGAGAAAAATACGAAAAATTGACAAATTACTTTGTCAAGGTAACAAAATATTTGGATATATGCTCATTCGAGATAGAATGTGCTAATCAATTAAAGATTAAAGCTAGGAATGTGATGAAAAAGTTGGGAAGTTTAAGTGAAAATGAAACAAAAATTGAGAAGTTTTATTATAATTAAAATATTTGGTGCACTTAACAAAAATTATAGTTATCCAAAGGTTTTTAATGTGGAAGTTCTTTTACAGATTAAGTAGTTCTCGACACGAAAGAGTTGGGCATTTAAGTTGTATTGCGTTATTTATTTACGTGTTTCATTAGATAAGTACGATAAACATCTTGATTTTAACGAACAATTGTCGATACTTAGAAAGTTTAATATTCTTTTAGGATGTGTTTCGTGTATCGTATAACAAATTTTTTGTGTAAGATTAGAGTATTAAGAATTCATTAAAAAAAAAAAAGAAAAGAATATATTAGTAGTTGATGGATGGTATTATGATAAATTAAGATAGACAATATCCTTTCATCTTTTAATAAAAATTATTTTTTACATCATCAACGGTTGAAAATTAAAATAAATAATTACATCATCAACAATAAGAGATCACCCTTTTTCTTTTTTTCTTCCTCCTAGGATTCAAAACCCATCTCACACATGAAATTTCAAATTTAGATAGTATAAATATAACACTTCTCTATTTTAAATTTATATGATTTTTATATGGAGAAATGATCTATCAAGTGTCATTATTAAATTTATATTAAACAATAACGAAAATTTTAATTCTTGAGATCCGCCATATCTAGCGAGGATTGTGAAAAATAAATAAATAAATAGAAAAAGAAATGAAAAAGGCCCACGTGATAAGCATGTTTACTTTCATAAAGCCTGTAGGGAGGGGCGGCGCGGAGTCATTATCTCGTGTTTGAACCCCCACTGGATTTATGACATATACCAAATATTCATGTGAAATAGGATAAGCTCGACTATGTAGCAACCAAATAACGTACATATGCGCGTACGGAAAATGGGAGATAAAAAAAATTTGTTTCCTTCTTATTCATGATGGTAGGTGTTACGGGTCTATGTCAGATCCCATAGACCAGACCCTACACCTCACCATCACGTGTCGTGAAGATGGTCCATACCACGCGTCGACCGATGTGATTGTGCACGGGACGAGCCGACTCGTATGCCGAAGTGATTACAAGGGAGGCGAACTGAACGTATGCCAGCAAAGGAACCGAACTCATCTGCGGTGTGCTGCAGATGCGAAGGCCCACACTCCACGTCTATGACACCACACTTGCCTCACCTCGCCCCAGCAAAGATCTCTTGTATAAAGATCTTTTGAAAGTCAAATCTCTGACTGATGGGACGTGTGGTAGGATCCAAACGGTCAATTCAACTGCCTAAGCAGCTTTCAATGCTGCCAACCTATGGAGGGACGATCGGCATCTAGGATGGGATGGGCCCCCGGGATCTGACAACACGTGTCTCCTCCATCTAACGACTCCCCTCTTCCCATACTTAGCATAAATATCCCATCCATGTGCCATAGAAGGATTCGAATAAATATTTTCTCCTATTGCATTGCTAACNGACTGATGGGACGTGTGGTAGGATCCAAACGGTCAATTCAACTGCCTAAGCAGCTTTCAATGCTGCCAACCTATGGAGGGACGATCGGCATCTAGGATGGGATGGGCCCCCGGGATCTGACAACACGTGTCTCCTCCATCTAACGACTCCCCTCTTCCCATACTTAGCATAAATATCCCATCCATGTGCCATAGAAGGATTCGAATAAATATTTTCTCCTATTGCATTGCTAACTTGAGTACCATCATTTCCCTTGAATATTGGCTTTATATTTCCACATACTTTTAACCATATCCCGGAGGTGTCCTACCGCCGGTGATCCATTTCCGGTTAAAACCTTTGAGCTAACTTGACCGTCGGAGTGTTCGCGGCCGCTCCCAACTCCTCCGGGAAGGCCACGAGTAACTAACGATGTGCTACGTGTGAAGTGAAGAGTTGACGTGAAGACTATTCTAACTAATGGAAAACAGTTGTAACTGAATGTTGTGATCAAATGAATGAATTTTACGTTTCTACTCGTTCATATATCGAGTTATCAAAACAACCTTGCAGAGGTGCAAGCCCCTTCCAAGGGGTCACCACCAAGGCCATCTGCATAGTCAGGGAGGTGCGGGTGCCATCTCTGATGAAATAGAAAGTGCACACATTACAACAATTGTGCCGAGGTGCAAGCCCCTCCCAAGGGGTCACGTCCAAGGACATCTGCGTAGTCAGGGACGGTGTGGATGCCACCTTTGGTCAAACAGAACTGCATATATTAAAACAACCTTGTCGGGGTGCAAGCTCCTCATAAGGGGTCACCTCCAAGGAGATCTGCGTAGTCAGGGCGGTGCAGGTGCCATCTCTGATGAAATAGAAATTGCACATATTAAAACAACATTGTCGGGGTGCAAGCCCCTCCTAAGGGGTCACCTTCAAGGACATCTACGTAGTTAAGGACGGTGCGGGTGCCATCTATGATGAAATGAAAAGTGTACATATTACAGTAACCTTGCTGAGGTGCAAGCCCTTCCAAAGAGGTCACCACCAAGATATCTGCGTCATCAGAGGCGGTGTGGGTGCCATCTTTGATGAAACAGAAGGTGCACATGTCAAAGGCCGATGCGATATTACTTGGTTCTTCATTGGTTTCTTCCATTTTATTAAGTGGTTAAGCAAGGTCGATGCGATATTATTTGTTGTTCATTGGCTTCTTCCATTTTATTAAGTGGTTATGCAAGGCCGATGCGATATCACTTGTTCTTCATTGGCTTTTTCCATTTTATCAAGTGGTTAAGTAAGGCCGATGCGATATTACTTGTTCTTCATTGGCTTCTTCCATTTTATCAAGTGGTTAAGTAAGGCCGATGCGATATTACTTGTTCTTCATTGGCTTCTTCCATTTTATTAAGTGGTTAAGCAAGGCCGATGCGATATTACTTGTTCTTTATTGGCTTTTTCCATTTTATTAAGTGGTTAAGCAAGATCAATGCGATATTACTTGGTTCCTCATTGGCTTTTTCCATTTTATTAAGTGGTTATGCAAAGTCGATGCGATACCACTAGGAATATTTGTTATTCATTCGATGCAACGATAGAGGAGGTGATTACTTTGAACAATTGAAATAAAGGCAAAGCGAAGAGGAAATAAATTTCATTAGTCAAAGGAGGCCGAAACCATTACAATGAGATTTGCAAATTTCCTAATCGAGGTTAACTACAGCCTCAGCTGCTTCTCCATGGCCTCTTTTTCCTCCTCCATCACAGGCTAGCCTCCAGCAGGGCCCTCGAATTACTCTTCCAGGAACTCAATGTTCAGCTCGGGATGCCTTTAACAGAGGCGAGACATCATCTCTTTGGCGGCCCAGGAAGCCCAGTAGTTGGCGAAGTCGTCATACCCCGGCATGTTCTCAAAATTGTCTTTGTAGTTCTGAACCGCCTCCTCACCTACTGACTTCATTTCTACCTTCAAAGAATCAATCTCTTCAACCTGGGCCTCGAAGAGTTTCACCGATTCAGCTTTCTCCTTGTTAGCTCGCTCCAGAGCCTCGACGCAAGCCTCTGATGCTCATTGGACTGGTCAATTCTCTTGGTCAAAGCTGCCACTAGCGAAACTGACTCATGCAGTTCATTTCTCAAATGGTTGACTTGTATCTCAGCTAAGTCGAGCTTCACCTTTGCCTTAGTCCTCTTTTCCTCCTTCAATTCAACCTCCTTTTGGCTTTCTCTACTTCGGCCTCCCAATTCAGCGAGGCCTCCAACCTCTTCTCCAGGTCGTCATTCTTTTTATGGAGGCCTCTTACTAAATCTTCTACCGCTGCCCAAAGACTTAGCGCCCTAGCCACACAGGCATTATTGTCGGCTAAGAGGTCCTCAATCTCGCATGAGGTAGCATGGTCAGCCTAATCCTCGGTCTAATACTTGCTATGGACCCTTGCAGAGAGGCGGTCTCGGGAGGGAGCATCTCCAACATGGCCCGATCCAACATGGCCTCGGGCAGATCTTCATCCTTGCTCCCCAAAACGTCGGTAACTTTACCCCGAGCTTGGGTGCTGGCAGGCCTCTTTTGCCTCTTCCTAGCTGGATCCTTCGTAAAGTAAGAGGTGATTGACACAATGGCCTGAGAGATTGGATAAGCCGCCACAGTGTCCCCGACATTAGTGAGAGGTGGGGAAGAGATTGTTAGGATCAGAATTGAAGCAGAAGCCCCGGATGAACCAACCTTCTTTCTTTTCACGATGGAGGTCCCTTCCTCCACATCATCCTCCTCAGCAGGCTGCTGACCAACCTTGTTGAGGGTGAGCAAATGCTCTGACTGCTTCTTATAAGCAGTCGAGCTAGTTTTTAATAGCTTGGCCTCTGCTAAGCTCCGACGAATGGTGGAAAGATCTGGCTTCGAGTGTCTTTTCTTCTCAAAGTCAGCTGCAAGAGAATCTTTCATCAGAATGAGAAAAAAAACAGTAAAAGAAGAACCGATAGAATTTAGTTACCCTGTTAGTCATCAGCCCATGCAGAACAAAATGATGGTTCTAATCTATGAGCTCCTTGTAAATTCTCTCCAGCAGGGGCGTCTGGTACAATTGGCAAATGATATCCCACTCCTCCTCGGTTATCTCATACCTCGAGAGGGAGCCTACAAAGAATAGAAATATTAAAACCATAAGCAGCTAGTAAAGTAAAATCAGATCGGTACGCTACTTACTGTAGGTAGAATAGGTGGTGGAGAAGTTAGAGGCACTATGTGATCATTCTCCATGGTATCCCACCGGCCAGATGCCAAAAACCACGAGCTCTTCTAGGCCTTGATTGAGGAAGGCGACCCGACCACAAATGGCGAATTGGACCCCCAGGGAGCAAGATAGTACCAACCTCTGCTCGTTTCTCCCCGACCGTGAGTTTTAGGAAGAAGAGGGAGTGGAACACGCTGAAAGGTATGTCCACTCCAATGCTGGCCCGTCTGCACAACATCTATGTCCCTACCATATGGGACCAGGAATTAGGGTTGATCTGTGTTGGGACCAACCCGTAAAACCTAAGTACTAGTCTGAAGAAGGGGTGGAAAGGGAGCCTCAACCTGGCCCGGAACAAATGATCGCTCACTGCTACACACCCTGGCCTAGGGTAGTGCTACCCTCTCATGCGGCTCGAGTCGGATGAGCTGAATATTATGGGGAACTTTAAAAACATTCCTACATCTTTCTATCTACTCCGGATTGATTTTAGATGGGTATTTTGATGCCCCAATTGGATGGATGTGTCTACGGGAGAAGCTGGGTGTTTCCAGATATTCTTCTCGGCCCTAATGGCCCTACTCAACTCGTCTGGAGATATCAATATGGGCTTCCTTAGTGTGGAACTCTCCTCGGTTCATCCCTCCTCACCACAGAAGTTTCGCTCGCCATCTCAGTGGAGGATATTCAAAAAAGAAAAAAGATGAGGAAACTGAAAAGCGTGATTATTGCCTAGTTCAACAAAGCCAATCTGGCGCTCACCGGAAATTGCAAGTCGCTACAGTTTTAGATACTCATCGGAGAAGAAACGCAAAGAACAATGAGCAAGAGTCTAGGATTGGATATTTTCGTAAAGGTAAAAAGGTTCGAAATGGAAAGAATGGGGTTTATATAGGCGATCCAAGACTCGCCCCAGCCGTTGGATCAATTCTTATCGCATCTAAGATGTCCAAAGCTGAGACCCTAGAGTCACCGTTGAAATCAAAAGTCACCAAGATCAATGGTCCTGATAAAGTGTGACTTTCACGCACAACATAAACGTATCGTCTCGAAGAATGGGAGCCATCGCCATCATTACTATTTATGGCAAATGAGACTTGCCTTGGAAGCAAGCAGACGTCCCATTGATGTGTCTTGAGAAGATGCGAACNAACGGTGCGAACTGGAAAGAATGGGGTTTATATAGGCGATCCAAGACGCGCCCCAGCCGTGGGATCAATTCTTATCGCATCTAAGATGTCCAAAGCTGAGACCCTAGAGTCACCGTTGAAATCAAAAGTCACCAAGATCAATGGTCCTGATAAAGTGTGACTTTCACGCACAACATAAACGTATCGTCTCGAAGAATGGGAGCCATCGCCATCATTACTATTTATGGCAAATGAGACTTGCCTTGGAAGCAAGCAGACGTCCCATTGATGTGTCTTGAGAAGATGCGAACGCTTTCAAATCATTGGCATACACTCCAAAGCTCGCTTCGGCCCATCATCTTGCCAACCTCTGTCGCTTCGGCCGCAACGGCTCTTCACAGAGTTTCCAACCCTTACAACTTCGGCTAGAGCAGAATTTGACATTGCAAAAACTCACTTTAGAGTTGCCAACTCCTGTCGTTTCGGCCGAACAGATCTCCACAGAGTTGTCAACCCTTACCACTTCGGCTGGAGCAGAATCTAACGTTGCAACAACACCCTTTAGAGTTGCCACCTTCTGTCGTTTAGGCCCCAACAGCTCTCCACAGAGTTACCAACATTTACCACTTCGGCCAGAGCACCTCACTTCGTATCAGCGTTCAGCGAAATCACGCTTGCCGCTCACTTCCAACTCGACAAAAACTACAAGTCCTTGTACTATATAAATATTCGTACATGGACTTGCGGGACTATTGTTACGGACCTATGTCAAACCCCATGGGCCAACCCTACACCTCACCCCCACGTCAGTGAAGATGGTCCACACCACGCATCCGATTGAGTTGATTGTACACAGGATGAGCCGACTCATATGCCGAAGTGATTACAAGGGAGGCGAACTGAATGTATGTCAATAAAGGAATCGAACTCATCTGCGGTGCATTGCAGATGTAGAGCCTACACTCTACGTCTACAACACTACACCTGCCTCACCTCGCTCCAGCAAAGATCTCTTGTACAAAGATCTTTCCAAAGTCAAATTCCTGACTGATGGGACGTGTGGCAGGACCCAAACTATCAATTCAACTTTCTAAACAGCTTTCAATGCCAGCCAACCTATGGAGGGACAGATGAGCATCTAGGATGGGATGGGCCCCCGGGATCGACAACACTGTCTCCTCAGCCAATGGCTCTCCTCTTCCCACACTTAGCATAAATATCCCTTCCATGTGCCAGAAGAAGGATTCGAATGAAGATTTTCTCCTATTGTATTGCTAACTTGAGTACCATCCTTTCCCTTAAATATTGTCTTTATATTTCCCCATACTTTTAACCATATCCCAGAGGTGTCCTACCGTCGGTGATTCATTTCTGGTTAAAACCTTTGAGCTAACTTGACCATCGGAGTGTTCGCGGTCGCTCCCAACCCCTCCAGGAAAGGCCACGAGTAACTAACGATGTGCTACGTGTGAAGGGAAGAGCTGACGTGAAGACTATTCTCATTATCAAATTTGAAAAATATTAGAGCAAAGTAATGACTCAACCTCGACCACTTCTGTATATGGTTGAGGTCGATTGGCGATACAAGGTGTGCTGGTGATATTTTATGCCTGGTTGACATGACAGATCTCTTTTTGTATGGGTTGGATTGGTTTTCTTTGGCGATTGGCTTTTTGATTTTTTTTCTTGGATGATTTTTAATTTTCAACTTATTTTTCAGAAAATTTGTATCATAATAGTTTGAGCATTATTTACACCCTTTGTTGGGATAAGTGAAGTGATATGTCTAAATTTATAGTGACAAATTTAGAGGAAATTGTGTTTTTTTCAAAATTATTATTAACTATTGAATTTGGTTGAAACCCAACGCATCAACAAATCTCACCTCCATTCTCCTTCACGCATATGTTACCTATTGAGTATTGGAATAATGATAATTGACAAGAAAAATGGGAATCGAGTTTATTTGTATAGAGAATAGCAAAGAGGACCATGCTACATGTACAAAGGTTCTTCTACAGACAACAAACATCGGGAGGGCGGAAAAAAATTGAACCATTTTTAATCAGGTCGGTCCTACGTGGGACCCACCTCATGTGAGAGGTCGGTAAGACCTCTGTGAACGCCATTTCCGTACACCTCTTTCTCATTACAGTCCAAACTCGGGCTCGATAGACCTATTAAAGAGAGCTGCCACCCTTGTCCATTTTTCGGGGTCTCAAAGGGCGTGGAAACACATAAGAACTCTTGAAAAAGCCGTGCTAGCGGAAACTTTTGTTCTTTCGCCGTTGAAAATCGTAGCTTGGATTAATTCTTACAAAGATTGCAGTTACACCAATTTCTAGAGCGTGGCACTAGATCTCCATTCCTTGCTGGGAACAACATTCTGCACTTTTCGTCTTACTTTAGCCAATGAAATAGACCCTACATCACATCAGCTCACCAAAATATTCCACGGTAGAACTAGAGATCACAAACACGAAAAGTAAAAAGAAAATAAAAAATTATCAAAGAATATGCTTTGCTCTGCCCTGTAAATCTCCTCTTCGAAATTTTGTTAAAAAAAATAAAAATTGCACTTGTATAGTTATTTGTTGCTATGATCATCATTCTCAAGCTTTTCTATCTTCATCTCTAATTCCTTTCTTGTTATTTTTTGAAACTTCGCAACTTTTATGTCTTAAGGCCTTTTTCTTTTTCCTCTATTCTGGCTGCCCTCTGATCGACCAAGAACCATGGACTTTTTTCAAAAACTGGTTTTGACAGCTTTCTTTGCATTTATTTTCTATTTTGTAATTTTGAAATTTGTTTCACTTGCCTTTTCTAACTCTGATGATGATGGACGAACTGCTGTATATAGTGTTGAGGAAGTGAAGTTGGGTAGTGGGTTGAAAGTTGGGAGTACGAAAAGTAAAAAGAGAGTTAAGTTTGCTAATGATGTTATGGTTAGAAAGATTGATCAATATCAGCGTAACAAAGGGTTTGAAAATCTTGGATTGTGTTTGGATGAGTCTGTGGGGAAAGTTATTGTTGAAGAAAAGAGTGACAGTGAAAAAATTGCGAAAAGGGTTGGTCAATTTGAAGGTGAATTAAAAAATGATTCGGAAATTAAAATTTCTGGAGTGGTGCAAGATAGTGTTGATGAAGATAAAGGGTCTGGAAATTTTGGAATGTTGATAGAGAAAACTAATGAAGGTAATGAAATAGGTGAGATTTATGGTGAAAAGGAGGATACTGTAGTGACTGGTGGTCTGGAGGGTGTAATTTTCAGGGAGAAGAAAAATGGAGAAGAACTGGATAGTCACGAGGTCGAGAATGATCAGAAAGAAGGGAATGGACATGGGGGTGAGGGAGAAAATGAGGAATTAATTAAAGGTAATGTGGAGGAGGATAAAGTGAGATATGACAGTGTTGATGATGAAGATGATGACTGGGAAGGAATAGAGAGGAGTGATTTGGAGAAAGTCTTTGCAGAGGCTGTTAACTATGTGGAGTATGGAGGGAAGGGGAAAGACAATGATCGGTTGGCGAAATTGCTAAGTAATGTGCAGATGCAGTTGTATGGGCTTCATAAGGTTGCAGTAGAAGGGCCATGTCATGAGCCTCAACCCATGGCACTCAAGGTGTCTTCCCGTGCTAAATGGTATTTGATCTTACCGTGGATATGTAGATATCTTGATATTTGATGTGTATTTTTATTGTTCTTGGGCATTTGAATTTTTCTAATCTGAATTAATGCTAGGCCGTGCATAAGTTATGAGTAAATGTAGGACAAAAAAGTTTACAATTCTGAATATCAATCATGAGGCAGATCAATTGGACGAAATATAGGATAAATCCTCAAAAAATTGTTAAAGCATTACTATTGGTAAACTATGAAAGTGTATGCTTGAATTTACTATCATGAAGGGTACTCCCTCGAGTCCTCGATTGATGAATTGGTGGGAAATTTATTTGTTGTTCCATAGCCACTATCATTAACCCTCAAGCTCCATGCCAGTACAATAATGCAAGCCGTAAATAAATTAGTCTAAAATACTGTTATATCCCTTGGCATAATTACTTGTTTTACTCAATACTTCTTCAGTTTGGTTAACACATTTTGGGGATTGAAAAGGGTGCCTTTATGGCTTGATACTTCCATGATTGGAACTGAGATTTGAGCAGGAAACCTAACAGTACAAAGTTAAGAATATTGTCAAAATTATAATGGACAATAATGAGTGAGAACCATAGGACCAAGCCTTGAAAAACTTTCAGGGTGTAGTTTGATTGCTAGTTATATAACAGGGTTGAAAGCTGCTATTTGTGAGTGATACGGGTGCTAATCATTTTGCAAGGAAAGCGTGGCAAAGGCTAGGAAGCATGAATCAGGAGGCAGCTATGGAGCAATATATCAAAATTTTGTCAGATACTGTACCTGAATGGATGAAAAATTACAGTGCTGTGAGATTTAGCTTGGTTTTGTTTGCAAAACAATTAACTCTTTTAAGCAAATATATGCTTTATACTAATGGGTGAAACTTTCTACAGGATGATGATCTGCAAGGTTCTGCATCTGGAAGACCTTCTAATTCGAATTCCCAGTTAAGATCACTTCCAACAGACGAAAGGTTTGTCATGGATTTCTGTTTCTTGATTTCTTAAGGAAGAATTTCAATGGTCAATTCCGAATTTCCATTAGGACATTCGGCTCCTCATTGCTAGTTTTTACATTCTTCTGCAGGAAAGAGGAACTGAACATTGTCCCTGATGTTGGAGATTCTGGCTTGGAGGCAAACTCGAAAGAGAAGGTGATTATTGAATCATTCCTTACTTCACATTAAATAAGATTAACAAAACACTTCTAAACATTTCTTTAGCTGTGTGATTTGGTTGATGACGTCTATTTTTGCATATTGTCCCGCTGCAGGGATAAATTTCAGTTGCTTGTAGTTTTCAAAAGTCCTACCATTTGTCAAAAAATTTCTGTTTAAATTCAAATTGAATCATGTTAAATAACTGAAACTGAAGTGTAGGAAATAATTCTGTTCAACTTGTTTTCAAAAAATATCTTATAAATAAGAGTACAAGGCATTTAATACTAGAGCTCTGATTTTAGTTTTCAACACTGGCCTTTTAGCGATGTTTTTACTTCAAAAGAATGACTTTTTTCATGATTTGTCTGTAGAATTATGTGGGGAGAGAGCATATTACTTTGCAAATTCCATTTGCAAAAGAATTTCGATTGCCAAGACAGAAAAGCATTTAATTTGAATATCTTTCTAATTTTTATTTCTTCTACATCAATTATTGAGAACAAAGTACTTCTTCTTTAAGCTCCTGGGAGCATTCGGGTTTACTTTTACGTCGTTGATCATACTGTTTCGATAACATATATGCTGCTCTCATGTGACCATATTACAACCTCCATTGATCCGATTCTTAAAAATTAGTTTTCTTGGTGTGAGTAAATGTCTGCTTAAGGTAGCCATCATACATGGGCATTGTTGGGAATGTGTATTTCCAAAGTGCGAGTTGTTTCACATTGGGTCAATCCTTGCTTGATTTGTTAATGCTATTGAAGTTCTCATTAAAATCAAGCTGATGGCATTAAGCTGGATCAGATGCCTGTATCTTTAGTTTTATTCTCAACTTCTAAAGGATTGGTTTGAGGCTTCCTATTAGTTATGATCTCGTTAGTTCATATTTTTTGGTTTAGAAAAAAGAACAAAAATATTATCTTTTTATGATAAGGTTAATGAGTAAGGTTGAAACTTAATGGAAGGGCATTGCAGGGTAGGGTAGGTAGGGGAGGGATACTAGTATATACCCCCTAAGGTATCAGGTTTTGAGAAACCCCTCGAGCTTAATTGCTCGAGTTAAATAGGCTTCGAAAAAGACTATAGAATGAATCAATTTTTCTTTTTACGAAATATACTATAACTTAGGTCAACGAGTTAAAAGTCATTTCATGTTCAACGTCACCTCACTAACAAATGACTGCTATCTCAAATCTCACGCACACGATCAAGACTCACTCACAAGATCTTAGCCCCTGTTTGGTAAGGATTAAAATCTAAATTTTAATCTAAGTCATAGTCAACATTTAATTTCAATCACATATTTCACGGGACTCACAACTTTTAAACCACACTTTTCATCAACTTTTATCAAAATCTACTAAAAAATTGATTTTAATCCCTACCAAACAAGTGCTTAGTGTGTGCACTGCAAATGGTACATAAAGAAACTTATATTAAGTACTTCATATCAAGCCTAAACAAAGTAATGAAAACTATGCTACAGATTATTAATAGTACTCATACTTGGTCACAATAAACATGTTCAAGTAAATCATATAATATGCTGTATTTCCCTCTTTTTAATTTTTTTTTTTTAAATAAACTAAATAAAAAGAAAAAAAGAGATGCATGCATTAATGAATGAACACAATGAATAAGCATAAGCATGCACCAAAATATCTACTTAATGAGGTATGCAAAAACTCTTACCTTCAAGAGCACCGTAATCACATTGATAATCTCTAAAATCAATCTTCTTAGCCCAAAACTTCCTAACAGCAGAAATAGTCATAGTCAATTGTGTCAGCATCCCAGGCAAGTGATTGACTTGACTGGTAAGGTAGTCAACCCTTTTGGAGATATCCTTATTTCTGCACATTTTCAAAAAATTATGACACTTAGGCCTTATGTGGCCTATCTCAATACAAATGAAACATGTAGGAATAAACCTTGGACCAAAATTACTGGTTCCTGAAATAGGTTTCGGGGCTCATTGGTCCTATGATATATAGAAGACCTCTATCTTAAGATACCATTGTTCTTGGATTTAGGATTTGCAACATACCTAGGTTGGTTGGTGGAAGGGACAAAAATGGTTTTGGAAGTATTATGATTAGTCTGTTTATATCCTAGACCTCCCCTATTCTCATCAGGCTTGTTCAACTCTAAAAGATTATCAAGTTCCTGAGATCCACTTAAGAACAAATGGAGTTTTGAGTATTGGGTTTCTCAAGGTCGCTTCTTAGGGTTTTAACATTAGCCTCTAAGTTCTCATTAACTAATCTTAACTCACTAAGGCTTTTGATAAACTCCTGAAGGTCAGATATGAGTCTCTCTCTGTCTAGCTCAAGTTCATTAACCTTCTTAAGAACAGCTTTATTCACCTTCTTAATCTTAAGATTTTCATTAGTCCATGTTTCAAATATTTTTCGACTAATCCTAGGGAGTGGTGGCCTTCCTCCTTGGCTCGCCGCCCGAGTAAATTAGATGTGGTCACAGCTTATAAATACTTAAATCAAACATTTAGGAAATGATTTTCCTGCTTGTGGACCCCCTTTACGATCTGCGGACGGACCCCTGGAGGGATGACAGAGTGCGTTATGACTTTGTTTCCAAATGACATTTGCTTTCCAACATAAATGATGCCTTCTAGCTATCGTGGAGATTCAAAGCGCTAATACTCCGTAAAGAACTATCCTGCTTTACCACTGCACCATACCCATGGGGGCTAATATTTTCTACTTCTTGCTTTTATGCAATGAAGATGATGAAGGGGTAATGGTTTAAGATTATAGTCTACCAATTGCGTTCCTTATCGCAAATCAATTTTCTTTCATGGATGGTTGGTTGTGGTTTCTGTTTCTGTCATTCCCTGGAGATCATATTATTTCAACTTCAATTTTCAATGAATTCAGTTAGAGTTGCTGATCCTAGATGTTTATATTGTCAAGTGAAAAGATATATCGTCAAGTCATTATAATTTCTCGACATTCCGATAAAGTATATATACTTGTTTCTTTCTAAACAAATTTCTTACTTAGCTTCCTCCCTTGTAATGTTTTTCAGGATAAGAACGAAAAGATTCGAGTAATTGCATGATTTCAGAGACCAGAGAGCAATTTCTCTGTGTTAAAGATTGGATTGCTATTAATATATCTATTAAGTTCACTTGATGTTTCGGTTTGCATTGCATAATGCAAAATGTATATATCAACTGTCTGCACTAATTTGTCACATCTATTACTATATCATGCATAGTTGTTTGTGTCGAATTTTCTCTTCATTTTGAGGCGTTCGACACAATAATTACTTCTTTCTTGGTGGTGGTAAAAATATTTTTCATTTATTTGTGATATTCCAGAAAATTAAGGGTTGATAGATTGGATAAAAATCATCTCATCTAACTGTAAAATCACCAGTGCTTGGATTTTTTGCCTGTAAAGGATCTACCTTTTACATTACCAAAGGCGTGTGCTCTGTTTTTGCCTGCTTCCTCCACCTCCACCACCACTACCTCCGCCAATGTTGCCAGAGCCGGAGTCACTTCCCCCAACATAAGGTCCTGAACCAGAACCAGAACCAACACCATCCCCACCTTAGCCACCATTATTCCCACCACCTCCAGAACCATAACCACTACCATCATTGCTGCCTCCACCCCCTCCCCCGAAACCACGACCACTACCACCCCCAGAACTATATCCATTGCCTCCTCCTCCACCACCACCACTACCTCCCCCAGAACCATATCCACTAACACCACCTC
>CAIGRK010352160.1:0-17749 GCA_903798315.1 Fraxinus greggii | reverse complement strand
TTATTAATAGGCCCGAATTAATCATGAACCAGATTTAATTAATTTGATTAATTAAATATTGGATCGAGTTAAGTTCAAGAGACGAGCCAAACTCGCTTGAGCTTATATTAATATGCTACTATGGTTTGAAAATCGTAGGAAATAATTCATTGTTCTTGCTAGCACAAGAAAAGAAAAATTTAGTCTATATACTTGTTCTCAGTGTGGACTATCGTTGGAGGTTGGACAATTGGACAGTTTAGATTGCAGATCATGATCATTCGAGTTCAAGAAAAGGAAAAGGAGTTAGTGAAATTCACCAAATGTATAATTCTTATCACAATTTTTATTTAAACACAAAACATATTCTTAGTAGGAATTGAAATCTGTTGTATTTTTCATGTTATTAACTTCCGTTGTACATGATATGTAGGAGGGATTTTGGCCCAAAGACCATTGTGGTCAGATACAAGAAACTTCGGGTAAGGAGCGGAGGGACGGACGAGTATCTCAAAACATTTTCAAATGAGTTAAAGAGAAACATTTTTACATAATACATATATGTTTGTTCATCTTATCGTCAAGACTCCCTCAAGAATTACTATAGATGGTCTATGAAAGTAAAATAAAACAAGTCATCATCTAAGGTCATTTTCTACAAAACCTAGTATTTTGTCAACTAGCAGCAGGAGCCAGGTGGGGTACTTCAATCTTCCTTAACATTATCACACACTTATGATAATTTCGTATTTTCTTACATGACTTGTGCACCTCGTGCCACATAAATAATTACATCCATTTCATAAGAACTGAATTGAGATTCCTAGAGTAGTGGTTGACAAACCCAGATTTGAATTTCATCATGAAGGAGACTGTATTGGTGACCGGTGCTTCCGGATACTTAGGCGGTAGACTTTGCCACGCCCTCCTCGATCAAGGCTACCACGTTAAGGCTTTTGTCCGCAAGACCAGTAACCTCTCATCCTTACCTCCGCCCACTGACGGCGGCGCAACTGGCGGAGCTCTTGAGCTGGCTTATGGAGATGTTACCGATTATAAGTCCCTCTTTGAAGCTTGCAATGATTGCCAGTTAATTTTTCATGCTGCTGCCCTCGTTGAGCCCTGGCTTCCTGACCCCTCCAAATTCTTTACAGTAATCCATCTTTACAGTTGCACAATTAAGCCCTGATTTCACTTGATCAGATGGATTCAAAGTTGAGTTTTTTATTGGTTTGTAGTTGATAATTACAGGTTAATGTTGGAGGATTGAAGAATGTTATACAGGCCTGTAAGGAGACCAAATCAATTCAGAAGATTATTTATACGTCGTCGTTTTTCGCATTGGGATCAACAGATGGATATATTGCAGATGAAGCCCAAGTATGACCAGAGTTTTTGTGAAGTTCAATTTATATTATTTAGTTAATTTTTGTTCCCCCGTTTTTCCCATTATCTTTTGTGCTGTTTGTTGAAATTTTTGGCGTTATCTACTATTGCATAGGTGCATCCTTGTGAACATTTCTGCACAGAGTACGAAAGATCGAAGGCAATGGCAGATAAAATTGCTTTGGAAGCTGCATCCGAGGGTTTGCCGATAGTGCTGATTTACCCAGGAGTTATCTATGGTCCTGGCAAAGTGACAAATGGAAACTTTGTTTCGCAGATGGTAAAATTTCTTGAATTTTTTGATGAACATATGGTTGATCACAATGAAATTTGCAGTGTTCAAGTACTGTTTGTGGAAGAGTAGGTTTAGAGTAATCGTGATTTAACTATTAAATTTAGGGCTTCCATTTTAAAGGTTATATTTTGGTTAATGTTTTCATAAAAATTCCGACTTGAAATTTTACCCTTAACATCAAGAACGAATTTATTAACAATTCAAAATATTTACACTGTTTCATAATGTTACTGATTTCATGTTTCTATATATTATTGAATCCATACTTCTAATCGTACACAGTGATTCTATAGTTATAGAGTTTGAGCATTGGTCTCATTTAAATAACTGCAATCTCTTCAATAAAATCCATCGCGTGTCTTATTTTTCATCTGCATCTAGTTCTTTCTGCTTATGTGTTGATGTGAATGTTGAGTAATCTTGAAATGGGAGTTGATGATCAACTCTGGTATGCACTGTAGAGTCTATGAACTGACTATGCATATCTTCTTTCTATAAGCTTGTAGAACGCTTTAATGGACGGCTACCTGGATATGTGGGAAAAGGAAATGACAGGTTCTCTTTCTGTCACGTTGATGATGTAGTTCAGGGACACATTGCTGCAGTGGACAAAGGTCGACCAGGTGAAAGGTATCTTCTTACAGGAGAAAATATGTCATTCAGAGATGTATTCGATTTAGCTGCTAGCATTACTGAGACGGCAAAACCTTGGTTCACCATACCACTGTCTATGGTTGACATATATGGAAGGCTATCCGTTATCGGTGCCCGGATAACCGGAAAGCTTCCCATAGTCAGTCCCCCGGTATGTCTTTCTGGCGTGAAACTGGTTTTTACTACCGTACCAATTCTTGATACTGTTTAGCATGTGTGATCCTTTGATCTTGTACAGTTTTGATTATATCTGCAATGCATAACTAAAGGTTGGAAAAGCTTGAGACTATCTTTATGGCTCATAAAGTATTCTTAATGACTTCACTTGTGCTGTTGCCACTGTGCAATGAATCTCAGATGAAGACTAGATTTCATCTAGCGGAAGACTACTGAGGTCACTCTATGGAATTCGTATAAATACTTTGCCACAAGTACCTTTGCGGAGTATAGGAAACACGAGGCTGATATAAAGTTCGGAACTCCTTTAGTTTCCAATGTATGCTCACTATGCTTGTTTCTGTCCCAGAATTCTACATCTGCAACATCATCATGTCCCATCTCCATCTTATTGCTGCGACAATACTACATTCTACCATTATGAGAATAGGCTGTTAACATGTGCCGTCCAGTTTCTCGACCTACTGGCTACTGCTTGTTGACTTTACTATATCATTACAAGGATCACTAGGCCATCACTGTTGGTGCATAATCCCCATCATCACTCCTAGAACAAATTGAACATACAATCTAGTGCTACTTCTGCCAGACTGCGACCATCCATGTTTAAATCTTAATTCTATCATTTCACGTATGTTTGATTTTTGCGATCCTTAGCTCTCCAAAAATGCTAAGAGTGTAGAACATGATGTCTCGTTTGTGATTTTTCTTCTGGCTTCTATGCTTTTTTAAAGGTTCTCATTTAGGCCATTGCTATGGCATCTTTTGATCTATTTCTGCTCTGTTGAACAGACTGTTGATGTTCTGAGACATCAGTGGGCTTACAGTTGTGAGAAGGCCAAGGCAGAGCTGGGTTATACCCCGAGAAGCTTCAAAGATGGTCTAACAGAAATGCTTCCCTGGTTGAAGAACTTGGGCTTGATTAAATATTAGGATGCTGATCTGAATTTTGCATTGCTGGTTTAAAGTTGATGTGTAAATTGTGTTCCTCGAGTAATCTGTTGTAGCATTATGAAATATATTACGTTGTTTACGGTTTAAGCTTTTTTTTATGTTTTTACCTGAATAAGTCCAATGCGACTTGTGTCAACATATCATTTGGATGAAACTACTTTTTAGTTGTTATCGTTTGAAAGTTATATTACCTCAACAACGCTAGTTTCAATTGTATGTTGCAACCGCACTAAGGATCCATTTGGCAAGGCTTCTACTTTTTGTAGAAGAACTTTTTAAAATAATTATTTTAGACAAACTTTTCACTAACGCTTTTAGAAAATTATGCAAATATATTCTAAAGCAACTTCTTAATTGTAGAAGCAACTTTCGACTCTTTAAAAGCTCTACCAAGTGAGTCCTAAATTGCGCAATGATTAAAATTAGAATCTGATTTCAATAAAATTCATATGAAGATAGATTTGTATTAAAAACAAATTCCTAGTTTCCAACATCTAATCCTCATCTCCTCTTGCTAGGGACTTCTAATTGCAGTAAAAGACTTCTTATTCATAATGATCCAAGTTTTCAGAAACAGTCAAACAGCAAGTATGGCAGAATCAAATGTGAGATTGAAACTTATGATTGATACAAAAGGCAAAAGGGTTTTATTCGCTGAAGCTGGAAAAGAATTCGTCGATTTCATATTTCATGTTCTTGCTTTGCCATTAGCTACTGTTATTAGCTTACTTGGAAAACAAGAAATGGTGGGCTGCTTGGGAAACCTCTATGACAGTATCGAGAATTTGAGCGATTCCTACATTCAAGTGGGTCAGAATAAGAACATCCTTCTAAAACCAATGCCACCTACTTCAGTTCCTCTTTTACTTCTTAATGAAAAACCAACTAGGAAGACCTTTTACAGATGCGGTAATTGTTATAGTAGTAGTAACCTATGTTACTGACGACCCAACTGCAGCTTGCCCCTATTGTAACCACCTTATGAACAGGATTTTGAACTACGTTGCTCTTCCCGGCCCTGTGAACAAAGGGTCGAACGGAGGCAAAGGATTTGTGAAAGATGTTGTGACTTACATGGTAATGGATGATCGATCTAATGGTGAAGCCTATGTCCACTATTTCTAGCATTGCTTTGCTTAACAAGTTTAATGTCAAGGAATTGGCCGCACTGCAGGAGAAAGAAGTAAACTTTGGGTTGAATGAGGTAATATTGTTACCTGTCCATGCATGTTTGGTGTGCAATTTTGAACAACGAAATAATATACTGTTTGGTTTAGTTAAAAATTTGATATTTAAGTGTCATTTGGCATGACTTTTGAGAAGTCAGAATGAGCTTTTGAGATCTATTGGCTAGTTTTATGAAAGTTATTCATCTTTTTAGAAGAACTTTTAGAAGAAGTTGGTTCAACGTCGTTCCTTCTGAAAGCATTTTTGCAATAAAAAAGTTTTTCTAGAACTATGTTTTTAAACAAAAACTAAAGTAGCTTTTTGAGGAAGTTCTTGTACGGGAAGAAAAGCAAAAGTAAAAGTCATGTCAAACGGGTCCTTAGTAGATTTTAAAGTTAATGACATGAATCGTTGAAAATTGATAAAAGTTATGGAATCCATGAATGTGTGAAAACCGAATTTAAGGAAAAATGAGTTTTAGAAATTGGGAGCCAAACGTGATCTTTATGTTTTTGATTCATTATATTTTGTTAATTTGATTTTCTCTCAGGGTTTGAAGCTGTTGAAGGCATCTCTGCATACGAGCGATGTTCTAACCACCGTCTTCCTCAATGGTGAAGATGAAATCAAGAATGTTACTACTTCAAGAAAAAGAGTTCGAAAACATTGAAAAAATTAGTCATTCAATCGTCTGAGATCTATCTTCCAAGATTATACCAGTCTTTACTCTCTTGATTTTTTATTTTTTAATTTATTATTATTATTATTATTATTATTTTTCTTTTTGTACCTTAGGTATTCATAATTAGGGTGAAGAGATTTTAAGAGTGAAGATGTTGAAGAGAATGATTTGAGGTAAATTGTCTTCCTTGCGAAGAAACGAAGGTTAAAGATGAAGTGTAAAACGAGACTCCAATTATTCCAAAGGAATTGGCGTGGCGTGTTATTGACTGCCAGGTTGTCAACGCGGGAACATTAGCTGGACTCATAGAAAATGCAACATGTTGTCACATGCCTGCCTCTTCATCTTCTACTATACCTTCACTACCCCCCAAATTTTATTCTTCAAATATAGGTTGATTTTAATTTGTGGAAATCCAAATAAGCAAGAGAAACTTTAGTCAATATTCACAACCAAGTTTCTTAACTGAATTTCTAAGAATTGAGAATAATACGCCGTTACAACATCAGTTTAGATGACGTTAAGACCTCGTTTGATAGCTATTTATTTGGGAAAAATGAGTTTTTGAATAATAATATTTTAGAAAATATGTGTTTAAAAAGTAGAAAAAATGTTGAATTACATGAAAAATATTTTATTGTAAGAATATATGGTTAAAAATGAGTATGAGAATTTTTTTTTAAATAATGATTGCCAAACAGGGGATAAGTGTCATTAAATGTTAGCAACAATCAAACGAGCCAGATAATTCCACTTTTTATTGAACACATTACACGGTACTACTTAAACTGATGTTCTAACACCATTGATGCTATAACATTATTAAAAAAATTAAAGATATACCTAGTAATAACTTCTTCGACTTATATTGATAAAGTACAATATAGAATTCACAGTATTTTTTCCACGACAAATATCTAAGTTAATTGTTGAGACCAGAGATCAATGAACCATTCACATTAAACATGTGATTTTGATTTGAATGGAATGCTCGATTATCTTGTAATAGAACTCGTTGTGCAACAATATTCACCATTTATACATGCTACCATTTTCATCAATTACATATAGATTTTGATAAAAATGAATGAAATTTATAAAAAGAAAAATTATAAATTATATAAAATATGTGATTAAATTTAATTTTTGATTTTGACTTGAAACTTCAATCAATTTTCAAGTTACACCAAATAAGGTCCCAATAACACGGCCAAACGGGAGGAGATGAATTTGTCACGCGCTAGGCATGCGGTTGGAATTCCGTGAAATATAAAAAATGACGCCGGGGATTTCGGAAGGCATTAGACTAAACTTCCAACTGGAGGTCTAAGCATTAGGTAGCAGACAGAGGATAAACGGTGCCTGGGCCCACACCCACGTAGATGCATATCACCTCACAAACCTGTACTCTTTTTTTTTTTTATGTCGTATCATTAATCTTTGTAACATGCAATAATTTAACAGGAATTCCATTTGTACGGGGAAAAAGTCCACATAATTTCACACAATTATTGGGTACCATCGTGTATTTAAAAAAAATTAAAAAGTTCGAGCCCAACCGTGTGTGTGTTCTGTTGCATTTCTGTGGACCGTGCTTATGTACGTGAAGCACTTTTCATAATTTAAAGTCAAATTAGTTATTTTATTTTTTAAATGTCATTCATAGGTTTGTAAAATCGAAAGAAGTACTTTAAAACAGACATGACAGTGAGCCGAGGCGAGCCCGAGCGCTAGCCTTTTTTGCCCGAGTCGAGCTGAGCAAAATCTCGGCTCCAAAAAATAGGCTCGGTCCGAGTTTTCGGCTCGGGCCTTAACGGGCCGAGCAGAGCTGGCTCGGTATTTTTTATTTTTTTTTATTTTGTTTAGTTTATACGTATTATAAATATACAAGTAAAATTAAAACCTTCCCCCTTTTCATACGTATTTATAGTCAAAAATATATCCGTTTTATCAAAATTTGACTTTCAAACCCGTTTTAAAATTTTTTTTTGTTATTTTTTTATAGCAGCTCATAGCTGCCTGCCGCCAAGGCCGCCTATCATAGCTGCCTGCCTGCGACGTCGCAGGCAAGCAGCTGCTCTGTAGTTGATTGCTTTTTCATTTTTTCAATTATATATATGATAGAAACATTTTTTTTAATGGCGGCGAGCTGAGCTGAAAATGGCCCGTTACCCGGGCTTGCCCGTGTGGCTCGCCGAGCCACACAGGCTGGCTCGGGCTCGAGCCGGTGCCGGAAAACAAGGCTCGGCCCAAGTTTCGGCTCGTTGGTCCCGGGCATTGAGCCGCGTTGGCTCGGGCTTTTCCCGAGCTGAGCAGCGGGAGGATCGGGCCATCGAGCGATTTTGCCGCCGCTACTTTAAAACAATCCTTAAATTCGTCATCATGTGTCGCACACGTGAATTTGAATAGATTGATATTATGTAAGATGACCGTTCCTCCTATCAATAAATTTGACAAATAATCACGACTTAACGGTCTAAATCTATTAAAACCTTTTAAAATTACTGTACTCATAGTCAAACACATTCAAAAAAATAACTTAAGGGCAATTCTCTCGTAGCAGGTACAGACCAATATACATTACCATTGAGGAAAAAGGTCTATGAACTTAAAAATCAATAACAAATTTAATTACACTTAATACTTCATTTGTGAAACAACATAGAGATCCTTTGGGATTTGATGAATAGCCTCCACGTTAAACAGCGGGGATGAGAAGTTGCATGCAAATTATGGATTTGTGATTGGCCGACTAAAGTCGGCTAAATTTATAGGATTTAAAATATGGATTGGTAGGGTCCACATTAATTCATCTTTTTCATTACTAGTCTATTCNTTTTAAAATTACTATACTCATAGTCAAACACATTCAAAAAAATAACTTAAGGGCAATTCTCTCGTAGCAGGTACAGACCAATATGCATAGTCATTGAGGAAAAAGGTCCATGAACTTAAAAATCAATAACAAATTTAATTACACTTACATACTTCATTTGTGAAACAACATAGAGATCCTTTGGGATTTGATGAATAGCCTCCACGTTAAACAGCGGGGATGAGAAGTTGCATGCAAATTGTGGATTTGTGATTGGCCGACTAAAGTCGGCTTAATTTATAGGATTTAAAATATGGATTGGTAGGGTCCACATTAATTTATCTTTTTCATTACTAGTCTATTCATATCACCAAAAACATAGGTTTTTTTATATGATTTTTATGAAATAATTTTTCGTTATGAAATATTGAACTAAAAATATATTTTTAGTAATTTATAATGGCAAAAAAAACTTCATTACAAGTTCTTATTGAAGCGGTGTGGCGTATTCAATTATATTAATACTTATATTTTGATTTATAGGTTTCTTGTACTACTAAATGTTTGTGAGAATTTAATATCAACATAAGCTGATTTAGATGAGCATGAAAATGAACCACACCTTCTATTACATTAGCATATTGGAGGATATTATTCCTACACACGAGATGCTCAAAATCAATCTCAACCGGATTCTGAAATTTTTGAACTTGCCTTTGATACATCGATTGTTGTGAACATCGTTTAACGAGACGGTACTGAGAGCTCCATTTGTTTTGTGCATTGCTACAATGGAGTGTCTTTACAAATACTATAATCTTGCACTTCATCGACCATTTTGTTAGCATTTATGACAGGAGAAACTCATCATGTAGTAACATGTAGTTTTTTGAACTTCATTTTTTAAAATTCAGTTTTCTTCAAATTCTTTTTTGATCATACATTTGATGTGAACTAGAATTTTTAGGGATAATTCAGCAGCGGTCCCAAACCTATCATTTTTTTGCGGACTTTAACTTAACATTCACTTTGTACAACCTACAGTCTCAAATCTTTCAAAAATTAGCACCTGGTGTCCAAATGGAAGATTTCTGTTAGTTTGACTGTTAGTTGACCCAATAAATTGACTTTGACAAATTTTGAAATGGGTAAAATAGTAATTTTGAATTAAAATTTAAAACTAAATAACAAAGAAAAAAATAAAAAACAAATCATTGTTCATCTTCTCCTTCCCACTTGCCCCCCTCCCTCCCGGATCAGGCATGTCGTCATGGAGATAAGCCATCGAGGCAAAGAATTGCTCTCAATCATTCAGAAGGCCGAGTTAGATCTTAGGACCCTGCTCAATATTCC
The DNA here is from genome assembly GCA_903798315.1 of Fraxinus greggii. Classification (NCBI taxonomy): domain Eukaryota; kingdom Viridiplantae; phylum Streptophyta; class Magnoliopsida; order Lamiales; family Oleaceae; genus Fraxinus; species Fraxinus greggii. The sequence goes on along the minus strand of CAIGRK010352160.1, from coordinate 8,287 downwards.
AGAGAATTACTACGTCCTCTTCCTCCAAAGTGGCGCCACCACCCAATTCGCCATCGTCCCCCTCAATCTCTGCAACCCGGATGACCCCGTCGATTACATCGTCACAGGCTCCTGTGGAGACAAGGCCTCAAAAGAAGCCTCCAAATATTGCAAGCCCAAGACCCTCTGGAGCAGCAAATCTGAGAAATACGTCAATATCCCGAGCTTTGGCGCCCTTGAGCGAACGCCCAAAGCAAAGTACTTGCACATTTGTTGCCGTAGTTGATATGTCATCCAATTTTTGCTCCAAGCCAGTGGATGTGAGTAAATTTGGGGTGATCTACGCTGGAGCCCAGGAAAATGTCGGACAATAGACAACCGTGAGAAATGCAATGAGAGTTCAATGGTATGCAAGGAATGATGGATTTTTTTATTTTCATTTTTTTTTAACCATAGTTGATGGTGGATGTGGTATCAGAGGAGATAGTATTGGGAGGGATGGGTGTGGGAAGAAGAAGATGAATAGTGATTTTTTTTCATTTTTAGTTTTTTTTTTTAATTTTAATTCAAAGTTACCATTTTATCCCTTCTGAAATTGGTCAAAGTCAATTTATTGAATCAACTAATGGCCAAACTAAAAAAATTCATTCATTTGGACCCCATGTGCTAATTTTAGAAATGTTTGGAACTGTGAGTGACACAAAGTGAAGGTTAATGTAAAGTTTGCAAAGAAGTGATAGATTTGGAATCGCTGCTGCAATTATCCCTAATTTTTATTATTTTTTATCCAAATAAAAAAGAATAGTAGTGTCACGTAGACAAATATCTAGGACATATTGGAATTGGGTAAGTATTAAACCATGAAAAAGTGAGTTTTATGTCAACTTTGATAAAATATTCGGACTAGATCTGATAGTCAAATTATGAAAATAAATAGACTAGCTTGTTTTACTCGTCAAGTAGATTATCGTGATATATTTGGAATCTTCAAACCAATTTCGGGTGGATAAGAAATTACGGTTTAAAATTGGAAGAAAAGAGAGGAAATTGGCTAAAAATTTGTCCAACCCCGTTGCTCGCCTAGAACTCGAGCGAGGAGGCTATCGCTCGAGCAACAAAGACTTTGTTTTTGAAGTTCGAGCGACGCAAGGGCGACAGGCTAGCGACAGCAACGCTGTGACATTTGACAAAGATTGCTGAGTTTGGAGTGCGGCACTTCACTCACAACATTTCCTTCTTTATAAATTAGACACTTGAGATGTCCATTTGTTCATCCCAATGACATACAATTATAGTATAACATTAAATTCATCTTTTCTTAACCTAAATTCTGCATAAAAGTTGATTTTTCCATTTTTCATTTAAAAGGAGTACAAAATCCAATTTTTGGTTTCGTTGTTCTTGTATTTTATATAATTCAACTTAAGGACAAAGAGTTCAACTCTTACCTCGACTTTGCATACATTTCTTTTAGGCATTGCTTTGACATTCATTTTTCATTTGGTATCTATACTGTTACTCTCTCAAATTTTTGGTAAGGTTGATAAGTTATTTTGATTTAAAGTCATCACTCAAATTCCTCATTTTGGTCAGCAGGACAATTGAAATGGAGCCCACAAAGAAAAAATGCACATAACCTTTTTACAGCTCAGATTCCATCTTTATGAAAAATGCTAAATGGAGATGTCAAATTGTCAATTGTCATTTGTCAAGCAACACACGAAAGTAACAAACAACATAAATCCACGAATAAAAATATATTCTCCAAAAATAGCATTAAAGAAAAATAGCCGGACGCCTTCAATTATAATTTATACCTCCATCTCTCTCTCTAACATTAACACACTTTCTCCTCTCCTGTTATCTCAACAGACAAAAACGCACGACAATTGTTTTCTATATTTTTTTTTTTTGCAGCGTTGAAACACAGACCCAGAATCGGTGTGTTTCGATGATTGCAACTAAAAGACCATTTTCGCAATTTTAATAAATTGTATGTTTATTCTCTCTTTTTAAGATTCCTTTTTCTCAATTTCAGATTGGGCCCTTTATCTGTTACTACTTTGGTTTTATCCACATTTTGTTAAGATCAGATTTCATTTCACTAATGTAGATATGTAATGTTGTTTTATGGGTTGAAGATTTGTTTTTGTTTATGTTAATGTTTGTTTCTTAATTGTTATAGCTTGAGAGGATCTTGATTGTATTATTACTCATAGTTTTTTATTTTGATATAAATATGAATCAAATTAAATTGTCCTCCTTGTTTTAATTGCTTGGGTTTGGTTTGTTTATGTTTATTTTAGGATGCTGATTTGTTCTTCCATTTTTATATTGTGTTTGTATGTATAGGATTTTATTGGATTTGTGTTGATTGAGTCAATTGTCAACAACTACAAGAGGAAATTGGTCGACTGAATACATAATGGGCTGCATGTTCCAAATCCTGTGAAAAGAGAGACAAAGATAGAAAAGAAAGAAAATTATCAACTTTTGGGGCTATCGGGACAGGAAGCAATGTTGTCTAAGAGTAGTGACCATCAGGCGGTCCCATTATCAGTGTTGTTAAAGCGGGAATTGGCTAATGAGAAGCTTGAGAACCCTGAGATTTTGCACGGCCTGGCCAGCCAGAGCAAGAAAGGCGAGGACTTTACGTTCCTCAAGACAGAATGCCAACGGGTCTTGGGTGATGGAGTCACCACATATTCTGTTTTTGGGGTATGATCTTATTGTTCTTCTCTTTGTTTTAGTCCATTTTGTCATTGTGGTTTTCTATTTATAGATGTGGAACTGCAGTTTTTCCTGGACTTTAGCATTTTATATCATGTTATTCTTGCTGAGTGGGCGCTATTTTCATCTGGACTGATACAACAATTTTCCGGATTAACATATCAGGCTCTTTATTTACCTGATACAACAATTTTTTGGATTAACATATCAGACTCTTTATTTATGTGATAAAAAATTTAGTATTGTGGTTGAGGATTGAGAAGAGCTTCTGTTTCTAGTTAATCGTTCTCCTGGGCATTGACTTTGTGTTACAGGAACCATTGTTCAGGTTTTAACTTTAATTTGTAATATTTGGATCACACCCACAATCTACACATTTGTGTCATGCATTCTATACATATTTCACATGAGAAGTGATCAGTGGATATTGAAATGTGTGAGGAATCAGTGTAGTTGCACGTTTGCTGGAAACCAAATATTGAATATCTGTTTTCTGTTTGTACTAGTTACATTTAAATCAAGTCCTTCGCTGCTTTTCTTACACATTGTATTCTTTCTGATCTATCTGCAGTTATTTGATGGTCATAATGGATCTGCAGCTGCTATATATTCCAAGGAAAATCTCTTGAACAATGTCTTGGGTGCTATTCCAACGGATCTTAATAGGGATGAGTGGGTTGCCGCATTGCCGAGGGCTTTGGTTGCTGGGTTCGTCAAAACAGATAAAGATTTCCAAGAAAGAGGTAAAAATAGTTCAAGAAAAGGTTTTGCAGATCATTAATATGTCTATTGCTACAGTTTTTTATATGTATGACGAAGTGTTGACAGTGATTCGCTGAATCTTAATCTTTTCAACATTTTCTTATGATTAATTCCATTTGTACAAAAATTGCTATTTGAGTGCCAAAATGAAAAAAAAGGTCCATTTCCAGAGTCCAAAGATTCTTGAAATTCATTCCAAATATATTTTATGCTTTAAGCTAATACAATCTAATTTTATGTGCAACAACCTGAATTTAGGAAAATGAAATTTTACAGGTAAGAAAAAAATGTTGTGTCACGTGTTTGGTTAAGTAGTCAGACGTGTGATTATTTTATTTTTGTTTTCTACATTTTCTCTTTGTTTTAAAATTGCAAGGTGGGAATATTAAGTTCTACAGATCTACGATAGCCATATGCTTACACATTTCTGTTAATATTTTGTTGCTCAAGTTGCATCTGTGAAATTGAGAGTATTACAGAGTTTTCCTCCACTCGTGATCTTCAAGAAATCAAGTAGGACATAGATTGAATTTAATTAATAGCTGCAGTTTGTAGTCTCTCTCTCTCTCTCACTGTTGTATGCAAATTAGATTCTCATATCTCGTTGACCGTGGTTCAGCTCAAACTTCTGGAACGACAGTCACCTTTGTAATAATTGACGGATGGGTGGTAACTGTTGCTTCAGTTGGTGATTCTCGTTGCATACTTGAATCTGCTGAAGGGGGAATATATTATCTGTCAGCTGATCATAGACTCGAATGCAATGAAGAAGAGTAAGTTATATAACTTATATTTTATTATCTGACGCATGACATGGCAACCTTATACTCTTTAGTTATTGGCTAAACAGGAGGGAACGTATAACATCAAGTGGTGGTGAGGTTGGTCGGCTTAATACTGGTGGTGGCACAGAGGTATCTTTTCTCACCTCTTAAAGGAGCCTATTCTTTCCTTATTGTAGAAGAAAGAGCAACAGATCAAAAGCATTACTGAATAATGGAATCATTAAATTTGAATGCCAATTACGTATTACTGAACAATAATTAAGAATTCGATACAGCTTCTTACAATTGTTTAGACTGATTGTTGATTCACACGGATCCTGGCATTTATATATCTGCTAACAGGAAGGTTGATACTAGAAAATAAACAGTATATATTTTTGGATCTGCCAAATGTTCTACGTGGTTTTGTTTTACAAATAAATCTGTTGGGTTGATGTTGCACAGGGACTTCTCTCTTTCATAATTGAATGATTTTTTTTTTTTAATAAAAAATCTTCTATCCACTGGATGATTTTTGGAATGCACCTCCTTTATATTTTATTTACCTTGCAAGGAAAAATCTAGGATGAGAAAGATAAGAAATATTACATAGCTGTTTAGATTTTATTTTTTAAATTAAGAAAGTAAATTAATAATAAGTCTGGCTGTGGGAAACTGTCCATGCGGTTTTGTGAGTCAAACCATATCATTCAATTGTAAATGGAGAGGCAGTAAATGTCTTCTTCATTTCTCTGATAAGGGATGAGAAGAACAATATAGCGGTTTCTACAAGTATAAAATCTCTCGAATTTTGTTTCTTGGGGTGTTTTTGGTACGCATAGAATCTTAACAGTTCACTGATTTCACTGTAGATTGGTCCTCTGAGATGTTGGCCTGGTGGCTTGTGCCTTTCACGATCAATTGGAGATATGGATGTTGGAGAGTTCATAGTTCCCATTCCTTACGTAAAGCAAGTGAAGGTTTGTTTCTAATTGTATCTTGCTTCCTGAATTTGAAGTACTCAGTTCCGGTATTGAAACAATTTATCTATCTTGAACTGCCAATGATTTTTCTCTTTTACGAATGCAAATTGGAGTAGAAGCTGTTCAAGCATATTAACAAGATGACTTGTAAACTGAAATATGATAAGCAGAATTTATTACAGGAATAGTAACTTTGGGAATTCAAGCTATCTCAATTAATCTATTATAATATTAATCAGAAAGATATTATCTATGTAAATAGTTAAGATACCTGTACAATGTTAATGTTTGAGGGACTGATTTTTATTTTTCAGTTCTTCATTATAATCCTTGTTTTTGAAATAATTTTGGGAAATGAATATGGATGCTCGGTATTTTGTCCAAAAGTTATAAAAACTTTATATTTTTCAACGTAAATGGTTAATGTTTTATTGCAACAAATATTTTCATTTCATTTACTAGGTGAAAAGAATTGCAAAATTCCTTTATTTTATTATTTCATTCATATTTTGAGATTATAACAGCTAACAACACCACAGGTTTAATTGTGTTAGAGAGGGCTTGGAACATTTTACAAATAAAAGCAACGGTCACGGAAAGAAATGGAGAACATAATTGGCTTAATTAGTAAAATTGTTCAAGAGAAATAAATTCCCTGCTGAATCAGAAGATGATAATTTTTACTGTTGTTTTAATACTTTTTCATGGAAAACTAAGAATTATGGAGCTATCTTTCATGCAATTTGTCAGTTATTGTTTGTGAAGCAGATTTTAAAGCAATGTCATAAATCTTATCACCTGCAGCTGTCATCAGCCGGTGGCAGGCTTATTATCTCAAGTGACGGTGTTTGGGATGCATTATCTGCAGAAACAGCTTTTGAGTGTTGTCGAGGGATGCCGGTAGATGCCGCAGCTTCACAAATTGTCAAGGTAGTTTTTATTTCTTGATGTGTTCCTTGTATCAATCGATATGTTTTTAAACATTCAGTCTTATTTTAGTCTTTTTGCACACTTGCAGGAAGCCTTATCTGTAAAAGGACTTCGAGATGATACAACCTGTATTGTTATAGATATTCAACTTCCAGAAAAGCCAAATCCTCCCCAACCACCACCTAAGAAACAAGTGAAAGGAGTCTTTAAGTCTATGTTTCGTAAAAAATCTCCAGAGTCATCGTCTCAGGTTGACAAGGAAGAATACTGCGAACCAGATGTGGTGGAGGAACTCTTTGAGGAAGGATCAGCTGCACTTTCAGAAAGGTGTAAATGGTGCTATGTTTAACTTACTAATATGTATGAAGGAGGTTTTGGACAATATTTTGAAAAAAGAAGTTATAATCTTGACTATTGTATTGTCTAGTCCCGTATAGTATCGTATACCAAACTAGCCATTCATATTTAATCGTAATTCTAATTGGTTTCTTATCTGTATGAGGTATGTAAGTAACTTCAGTTTTTGAATCTCATATCTACCTCTCTAGTAAAAAGGCTTAGATTTCACTGATTTCATGTGTTGCACTGGATTTCAGGTTGGATTCAAAGTACCCAATCTGCAATATATTTAAGCTGTTCATGTGTGCGGTTTGCCAAGTAGAGATAAAACCTGGAGAAGGTGTTTCAGTTCATGCCGGATCAGCTGATCCTAGAAAAGTGCGACCTTGGGACGGTCCTTTTCTTTGCTCGAGCTGCCAGGAGAAGAAAGAAGCCATGGAAGGGAAAAGACCTTCAGGAGGTATAATAAACTCCCATTTTTCTGCATTCCATGCAAGTATGTGAAATTATGTAATCCCATTTATTGGTTTTGTCTTTTCTGTTTTCAGATGGGTCCAGATACAGTAGTGGAAGTGAATAGTCTTCCCTTCATTTGGATTCATTCAATGAGTGCTGATGAATGTGTATTCAAGCTGATCGTTACTGGGACGGAAAATTTGTCCTACAAGATAAAATCTATATTCCCTTGTGTTTTCCGTAAGCTGTGTAGGCAAGTGAACCCTTTTGTGAATAGCCAAAACACTAGCATATTTTTCTTTATCATTTGTTGCTGTAGACTAGAATATGGCAAGCTGAGTTGGAACTCCTTTTGACGAGGAATAGTATGCTTAGAAGCCGGTCTTCCTTTGAGGATAACATATTTCCTTTACAAATGCAGCCGACTGTATATTTTGCTCTTCATTCTACAGAACCGACATTGAGTGGGAGCCCGAGCTATCCTCAGTGTAATATTGTCACAGGGAATGTTTGATTAGATTTTTCCACTCTTGAAAGAAACTTCAGTGAAATTAATTATTTCATCTAACATTGATTTGATCCTCCTTCAAAAGCGAGGAAGATAAACAGTCACGATAGTAAACTAGTTACTTCATTGTTTCGATTTGATTATTTCCTTAATGTAAACAACTTTCTTGTTCTCCGCCCTTCTGAATTTTTGACAAATACTATATTAGATATCTAATTGTCAGGGGATTTTACCTTCGAACTGTGGAATTTTTTCTATTTTTGAGAGAAAAATAATTTAGCTTTGAGCAAGTATTGTAATGTCCCGAACCTCTATGTCCAAATTATTATATCATATGTATAGTCCTTTTTGGGAAAGCATCCGTCCTCTTTCTATCTCGTTCCAAGATTCGAATTCAAGACCTTTATTTTATGATAAAATTAAGTTGAATCTTAGTATTAATTGAGTAAGTTGCAACACTTCGAGCCTTTGTGCCCAAGTTATTACATCATATTTATCTGTTAGGTTTATATATTGTATTGGCGATTCTGTAAACAAAAATGACCAACTTGAATGATTATAAAAGTTTAAGGACTAAATTGTAAAGTTTCATAGTTGGTAGGATAGCCTAGGTTTGGAGTTTCATGTTTGGAATAAGAAGGATTCACGCCAATTTTTCGCTAGCTACTCGCTGGAGTGATGCTCGAGCGGATGAATCAAAAACACCATCGCCCGACCTTCGCCCATATGTCGCACGAGCGACATGCCCTTCGCTAGAGCGACATATTTATGCGGCTAGACCTAATTCGCGATTTTGAAGAGTTTTATATTGTCCAAAATACCTAAACGTCCCCAAC
>CAIGRK010352157.1:0-10574 GCA_903798315.1 Fraxinus greggii | reverse complement strand
AAACCCATTGAAATTCAAGAAACAGTGAACATAACTTATACAAGCAGGGTCCCTCATTCTGACAGCTCTCAAATCATCTTTAGCAGCAATCATGATTTCTTGATCCTCTGTGAACAAACCCACAAAAAGATCATACAGTGTAGCACTGGGCAAACTGGAATCACTCAACTTCATGGAAAGATGATTAGCCAAAGCACTTTCCATAGAATCATGCGTCAAGATTGAACAGAAATAATGGTAGTAGAATATGGGTTCTTGATCAATATCTCTTCTTGCCTCAGCTTTCATCTGCTGCCATAAATAATCTTCTTGTACGTCTTCTCCACCACCAATTTCATCAAAAACAGGAACGGTGCAGAGAGTATTTGACTTTGTTTCTGAAATGGGCACGCAAGAAACAAGATCAGAAAACATGCGTCTGATGCGTCTCACATACTTATTAAATGCATCATCTTCCCCTTGGGTTCTATATGGATATGTCTGAGTCTCTGTTCTTGAGACTGTACACAAATAGCCCTACGAACCAACTGAGAAGAAAGAGTTTTTATTTTTTATAAATTGTTTTAATTAAGGCTCATTTGCACTTCTATCTATAGACAAATAATCTATAGATAATAGCAATTAGTTTCTATCCTTAACCTCATAATAAATATAGCCCTACGTTTAATTGCTTCATTATCACAAAGAAAGTGTAAGAGACACACCTTCAGGATTTACTGGAATACGATCGTGAATAGGGGACTTGGATCTGGAATCTGAAGAAGTAGAACTGAGGCTGGGGGCACGAGCAAGTTCCCGAAGCTTCTCTCTATCTAATGTGGCACCAACCAGCCTCTCCCAGTCGTCGTAAATTTTACCCATTTACACTAGGAGAATATGAAGAGATCTAAGTGCAAAATTATCAATAAACTAATTCACCCAATTAAGAGGAATTTGTTTACAAAATTTGCACATGCTATTGGTGGATATAAGGGTGTGTGTATGCGTGTGTTTTCATCGGAATGAAAGAATTGGGCAGCTCTGGGTGCATTCCACTGGTTAAGAATTATATTTTTTAATTCTAACCAATTAATCAGTGAACATGAATAATGCTTAATATGTATTTTAAAGGGAATGAAAGCTAAGTTCTTAGCATGCATACAAGAAGCCTGAAGGGCCCAAAGGAAGCTAAGGAGAAAACGTAGGGAAATTGCCGGCTACATTCTTTTTTACTTAAAAATGATAACATTCAGACTAATTTACTTAGAGATTAAAATCGGATTTTAATGAGAATCAAACAAGGACTAATAGTCTTCGTGGACTTTGACGAAGGACAATTATTTTTAATAGATATTAAGATAAAATAAATGTATTTTACTTCCAAGTGCTTTGCTAAATACCTGGCCTCTCTTCCAAAGGATGGAGAGGGTATACAACATCAAAGGGATGGGGTCAACCTGCCTCCTGCGTTACCTAAAAGTAGTCAAACTGCTCGATGACTAAATCAAGAAAGGCTTTTATCGATTTCTCTTTACTTATCATCAGCACTCTAGGACTGATAACCTTGCTTCAAGAAATTTTTAGAAATCAATCTACAGCTTCAAATTATTTCCATGACCTTTTATTTTCTTCCAAAATATTTATATAATGACCACTGAATTTAGAGAAAATAATAGTTAGTTTCTATGAGAATTCAAGATATTGGGGTTGAGTGAGTGTTTAAAATAGGCTTGGATCCTAGTGGAGTATATAAACCAGGGATCAACTCATTTTGAAAATAGACTTGAACCCAATCAATATTCGGTTAAGCATTTTGATAAACTCATTTAAATATTTTCGTGACTCTCGTTCTATAAAGTGAATTATACCATACAGTATAGGAGTAAAAAATGTGACAATATCAGCTCAAATGGTGCAAAGAGCCAAAAGAAATTGCTATACTTCTATTAACGATGTTCAAATTACAATATCATGATAACTTCTGCAGGATGATCGCAACTCAGTTGACGATAAACTAGGGGTATTAAACTCAAACAAGAACTTATTGGCAATAGTCACAAGACTATTGATGGTAGAGGAGTAGATGTCCTCATTGCCTATGGTGGAGGCATTACTATACAATTTGTGACTAATGTTATTATCCATGGTATTAAAGTTCACCACATTGTTCCAGCCTCTGGTGGGCCGTGGGATGATTAGAGATTCCCTTAAACATATTGGTTTAAGGACAACAAGTGATGGAGATGCAATCTGTGTTTGGTTCTAACCATATTTGGATCGACCATTGTTCATTGTCAAGATGTACCGATGGCCTCATTGAAGTCATCATGGCTTCAACTGCTATTACCATCTCCAACTACAAATTCAATCATCACAACGATGTAAGTTCATATAGTTATTAGAAACTAACTGCTTTGAAAGCTACTCCACAAGTTGAACCACCTCATTTAAAAGTTAAATGGTTTTTGTGCATGGCACTATAGAAAACGAGCACATAGATAAGTAAATGTTTTATGGCCTAATGCAGGTGATGCTATTGGGAAAAAATGACGGATATGGTGAAGATAAGATCATGCAAGCCACAGTTGCATTCAACCGGTTCGGAAAGGTTTGATTCAAAGAGTGCCAAGGTGCCAATGGGGTTTCTTCCATGTTTCAACAACGACTACTCCCATTGGCAACTATACGCCATTGGTGGCAGTGCACACTCCACCATTTTCAGCCAGGGCAACAGGTTCAAGGCCCTGTACTTGCTTAAAGTTAAACTTCACAAGTTTTCGATAACTGATTTATAAGTCGATCTCACATGGCATGACATATCATCTCCAGAATGAGAACGTGTCCAGTTCAAAATAGTCATTTAGCAGTCAACCATTCAGCAACGTAGAGCCAAAGGCCGTATTATAGGCAAACAAGGCCTAGCTAGGAAGACGAGCTCACATAAGGTAATGCACCAATGACCCCAAAGGTCAGATAGCCGAGCTCGGACTAGGAAATCCAATAAAACACAGTTGCTTAGCCCAACAAACATAGTTGTATCGACCTGATGCAGAGATCACCTAACCTGTAGTGTACTTCGTCTAAAAATTAAAAATGTGTCCGGGAAGCTAAAATATGACCAGCCTACCTAAGCGGCCTAACATGTAAAGGAGTCACAAACACCTCTTGCCATTTCACTCCTGGCATGTCCAGTCTTCGGAAAACCCTGTCGGATTTTCTATGGAGTTAGAGTAGCATGACTAGGTATCAAAGTAGAATCGACTGCCCCTGTCTCCAATTGTTCAAAGAATAGCCTAGAAATAATCTGTATCTCTTTTCATGTCACTACTATTACACTAAAGCCGGGGAACTTTTTAAGTCCCTTGTTCTCCATTATTGTTCTAATCTTCTCCACATCCTCCCACTTTTCTTGTCCATCATATATGTTGGACGAAATAACAAATGGAATCGCGTTTTCAGGCTCCAACTCTGAAAGTCTCTTAGCCATTTCTTCTCCTAGCTTGGAATCTGAATGTTACTTACAGGTGCCAAGCAAAGAAGTGATAACAGAAGCAGACGTTTCGGATGTCCCTTGTAATAATTCACAAGCTTCATTCGGTCTGCCTAATCGACCAAGGAGATCAATCATGATGTTGATTTGTTACGCAGTTGGAATTAGACCACATTCTTCACTCATCAATCTGTATCTGCCATCCTTTTTCAATTTGACCAGTATGACTACACATAGACCAAAGACAATTGAAAGTAACTAAGTTTGGCTCAACGTTGTTCTTGATCATCACGTTGAATATTTCATAAGCAGCTTCACTCTCCCCATTCCTTCCGTACCCAGAAATCATAGCATTCCAGAATGCTGGATCATAAGGCTTTATGCTGAACCGATTGAAAACACAGTTTGCCTTCCAAGGTTGCCCACATTTCATGTACATGTCAATGCAGTAGCAACGAATTCATTGCCGTTGGTATTAGTCCTCACAATATACGCATGTATCTTCTTTCCATAGGGCAAGGCAGTAAGAGCTGAGCAACCCAGTAATAGGCTAGTGATGCATTTCATACGTGGTGTTATGCCACTAGATACCATCTTCCTGAAGAACATAATGGCTTCATGTTCATTCCTGACTGTGAAAAACCACTTATCATTAAATTCCATGTCGCCGAGTCTGGTATGAATCCTTCTGAATCCAACTGGACAAAAAGTTCAATGGTAATTTCAATCTGTTCGTTCAACATCATTCCAGCAATTATTGAGTTTCAAGTCACCAGGGTCCTTTTGCAACTCATTTCTTTGAAGAATTCATATGCACAATGCCAAGAACCACATTTTGAGTACATATCCACGAATGCAGCTCCAACCTTAGAATCAAAATCCAAGTCAGCTTTAATTATGAAGGAATGAAGCTGCATACCAAATTTGATACTTGTACAAGCAGAAAGAACTGAAATTAGGGTGGATCACGGAATTGGCTTTCTCATCTAAACATTCTCTCAGTTCGTTGAACACGTCCAATACCATTTCAAAAACCATTATGCAGTAGGCCTGATATATAAGCATTATAACACACCAAAATTTTATCCCCAACCAATCCAAACAACCTTATTGCAGAAGCAAAACCTCCAAAACTAAAATACATCGTCATAAGTGACGTGGCAGCAAAAACATCCATTTCAACACCAATCTTGATTGCCAAACAATGCACTTGAACGCCATTCACCACATCACAGCACGCAGACATCACAGTAGCTATAGTAACCGAATTGTGCTTATCATTCCAAACACTAACTAGTTTATAGAGTTTGAAAGCTTCTTCGCAAACCCCATTATGCAAAAATCCAGAAATACAACATCAACGGAACCTATACTTGGGTCAGGCATTTCATCGAACAGTTTGATGGCCTCATCTAATAAGTTAAATTTCATACACATGTTAGTAGGTCTGTGGCTGTGTTAATGTTTGTATGATGCCCAGTTTTGATGAGGTGGATATGGAGCATTTGATCACGGGAAAGGGGCATTGAGCTTGTCACGTGTTTTGAGGAGGTAAGGGAAGGTGAATTTGGTGGGAGGTGGCGACGCAGAATGAGGCAATGGCTTCTTTGTAGAATCCCTCTCTTACTAATTTCGCTATTTGGAACATTATGAAATGTCTAGCATACTGGGGAGATCACGATCTGTGAAGGGTAAGCGAAGTACCCAACCAAACTTGTATGTGATTAGAGTCGACCTAAAATCGAGTCCCAACTGTGGTCAAGGTTTCACTTGGTTAGCTTCATGGTTATAATAATAATAATAATAATAATAATAATAATAATAATACTACTAGTAGTAGTAAATAAATAAATAAATAGATTCCTGCTTTCTGTCTAAATTTTTTCTTAGCATTAACTCGTTCACCATTAGAATGTTCTTTTCGACAAGGTGTCGCTTCGTGATCATGGCTTAGACTTCCTTCTCATCCTCAAAATCAACCTCATTTTGTGTGCTAGGAGGCTAGGCCTCATCTTCTCGATATGGGCTCATCCTTGTGAACTTGACTTCATCATTGACATGTGCTCATCCTCATCCTCGTGAACTCTATCTTTAACTTGATAGGCATTTTCTTAACTTCAAAATGTACATACAAGGTAACAAGGATGCAATTAAAATCAATGGCAGCCACCATTATCGTTCAGTTTATCGAAAATTAAAAGTTGTTAAATATGAAAATCATGTTTAACGATTATAGTTTTATACTAAGTTTCTCTCTCTTCTTTTCAATCACACATTCTTCAATAAAATAATATTACACAACATTTCCTTATTTTTAAAAACATATTCTCTATTAATCTACTATTCTAAAATGTAATCTACACAAAAAAAAGGGGGACTCAAACAGGTTCTTAGCATGTCTGAACACATAAACTAGCCAGAACAAGTGTAGGACAATAAAAATCTCGTATGTCATGTTAGTCATGTCCAATTTAACTTATCAAATAACTGATCGGATTTAGTAGATATATATAACGTACAAACAAAAAAATTGAACCATAAGGGATGCATGCTCAGGAAATGATGAAAAGATGTTGGCATTCCAGTAACTCTTCCAACTAATTAATCTTACACCAAAAACACTTTTCATGCTATAATCACGTTCTTGATAAGTTAATTGCTGAGTGTCCCATGCTACCTTTGCTAAAGTTGCTGTGGAAATTCTTTCAAAAATAGCTTCATCAACATGTTGATAAATGAAAAACAAAGCCTCCTTGCCTTTCTCGCGATTCTCCTTTAATTTATTATTTTGTTGTTGAGTAAGAGCAGCTTGATCTTCGGGTTCAACAAATCCATTCTCAACAATTTCCCATAAATCTAGGAAACCATATAGAAAGCTTTTATTTGTTGACTCCATTGACTATAATTCTTCCCATCGAAGCGAGGAAGTTGAGGTTGCAACATATTTTTGTTGTTGGATGCCATATCGTAACCCTGCTATGATATAAATTTGTTGGGAGGGTTTGATAAGTCTCAAACAAACTGAAGGAAATAATATTTAAGATAGAAATTCAAGAGACGAAAATTGTTTTTTCAAAGCTCAACTTCCATGATTTCACATTTTTTTATGATGGTGAAATAATACAAATGAGCAACTCTTTTTATATTATATTTGGTACATAAAAATTAATTGCTAATATATGAACTTAAACACTCATTCAAGATTCCTATATATATGAACATAACTAAATTCATCCACAATAACTCGAAATGCATGTTTAGTATGCCGGGATGGACAGACTAGCCGAACAAGTGGAGGTCATATAGAATATTTGATTTGATTTAGAGGACGCACACACAAACAACAAAAAATTGAAGCATAAAGGGATAGAAATGATAAGGAGAAGATTTTGCCAATAAATAAATCCAACTTATTAATCTTATACCACAAACACTTTTCCTGCAATAATTACAGCCACTCCAAAGGTGTCGTATTCAGATTTTGATGATGGTTTTTTGTTACTGACAGACAAAGCAGATATAGAATAATCTTTATTTAACCTTAGAGTCGTTCCAATGTGGCTAAAACATCTGCCATACACGGCCTGCTTCTAGGATTATTACGTACGCACTGCAAAGCAAGATTTGAAACAATAACTGCTCCTTCCAGAGGGTACTGGCATTCCAATTTGGGGTCTACCACTCGATGCACTTTTTTCTTCTTAAACAAATATGATCTTGCCCAATCCACTAGCAACTGTTGTTTACCAGTAGATATATCAATAGCCTGACGACCAGATAGTAATTCTAGCAAAATGACACCAAAGCCATATACATCACACTTTTCCGTCAAACGACCTGTTCATCAGCAAGGAGTTTAACATGGCTACATTAATGATAATCTGATTTTGAAGTGCAAAAGTAGTAGAGAATTAGTATTTTGTCATGCCAAACCTGTAGCAACGTATTCCGGTGCAGCGTAGCCATATGTACCCACAACTTGAGTGGACACATGAGTCTTATCATCAGGTGGCCCATCTCTAGCGAGATTGAAGCCGGACAACTTGGCATTAAAATCCTGCCCCATAATGTAACAAAATATTACTTTTTCTATGCAAACAACTACCTTAGGTGAAACCAAGACAAAAATAAAAAGTTATCCAAGGAACAAACCTCATCCAAAAGAATGTTAGCAGAGTGAAAATTTCGATGTATCACTTTGTTTTTAGCATCATGCAAGAAAGAAAGGCCTCTAGCAGTGTCAACAGCTACCTTGATTCTAGTAGACCAAGAAAGACACTGATGCCCTCCTGTGGAAGAAAATCATTACCAAATGTCACCCATTGTTATTAGATATATGTTCTAATGTGGCTTCAAAATTTCTGGAAAATCATCAAAAGATCCTATATGGTGTAAACTTTGGATTCAATTATACATCATTATTAGTGTCGAGTAAATTTTTACACATACCAACTTGAAAAGCAAGAACCACTTGGGTTCCTGAAAAACTTGCAATGAAGGGAACAGTCAATATTCTAAAAATAATGTAAAGCGACGTGGAGACCAAATTTCAAGTTTTACGAGCTTATGCGAGGCACAGGCGTAAAAAACGTTTTCTAATTTTTAATATTATTTTAAATTTTTAACCATTCTAAAAATTATTCAATTATTAAAATAATACATACCAAACATATAAAATTATAAAATACTATATTTACTAAATTATTCCTACAATTACTTAATTATACAAATTTCAAATTTTCGAAATGCAAAAGCGAGACTATTTTCGTAGTATTAACTAGACAAGTTCGACTTAATAGATTTATAGGAATTTCATAAATACTTTCAACATTTTCAACAAAACGATAAGCCTCAAAATCATAATTACATAATGTAGATAGCAACATAACTTAAATTTTATTTAACTCTTTATCAATTAAAGTCATTTTTTACTTTTGTACAGATAATGTCATTTAAAAACGAGAAACCAAGTCAAATAAAAGGCTTTTAAAAAGGGAAAAAATAAAAAAAAATTTAATAATGTGCGCTTAGGCACCCCTAGTCGAGCATTAAGTGGTTAACTTGGCAGTTGACAGCTTAATTTCACGTTTACTGCTAAAGCGAGATGTTTCGCCCGCGGCTCATGTCTAGGCAGCACCTAGACGCGCTTTTTAGAACGCTGGGAAAGACAGATCCATAATCCTCGTGCATTTAAAGTTGTGATGCACAAAGTGTTTTTGAGAAGCCATGACCTGAAATTTATCAGCTAAGCATTCCATAACTATATCAAGTAATGGCTTTCTGTATTGGTCTACTAAAGGAGCAAACTACTAAAAATATTGAAATGATTGAGATCCTCGCTGGAACTAATGAAACATATAATATTTTAAATTATATCCAAGAGTTAGTCATGGATATCATATACTTGTCGCCCGTCTGTCGCTACCCCGTCGCTCGAGCGACATGGCTACCGCTCGACTGTCGCTCGAGCGACAGTGTTATCCGGACCAAATCCGTTTCGCATTTTAACACGTTTTTTGGCATTGTACTTCAACTATAACTCACATATTAGGGTTTTGGACGTCCCCTACATGTTTCCCTATAAATACTAAGCTCTTCTTTACAATTTTATAATGTGAGATATATGATTACAAGATTTTAGGATCACTGTAATTTTTCACTATTTTCTCCATTATTATTGAGTCAATAAAATCTCCTAATTCCTCTGTAATATTCTTGTTTTCTTTTATTCATTTATTCTTGATCCAATATTTTATATTTTCCCAAATAACTTCAACATCTCAATTCGGTGGTTGGTGTCACAACAAGTGATACAAATCCTAACAAAATGATTGAGATCCTCACTGGAACTAATGAACATATAATATTTTAAATTATATACAAGAGTTAGTCATGGATATCCTATACATATGAAACCAGAAGAAATGGCATACAGCCGGTACATAAAGGTAATGCTTCACGGATTATTAAATAACAAATATGACAAGGAGTAATATATTTAAGGGTTGTTCATAAATAGAAAAAATATTAAGCAACCATGCATCAAATAATGAGTTATTTAAGTGAAACCTACCTCTGAGCAAGTGATTGTCCAGGCTTCCTTTTCGCATGAACTCGTATACCAAAAGAAGGTTGTCATCTTCGGCGCAGTAAGCTATAAGTTTAATCAGGTTTGGATGACGAAATTGGCCCAGATAATTAACTTCTGTCTGCAAAATGTGGGTGCTTACTGAAAGTTTTGCATAACTGTGTCATAAGACTTACAAAGACTGCATAAAAGAACCTACCAACCATTCCTTGGACCCTTGAATACCAGTGTCATTCCGCCTCTTAATAGCAACGGCCGTTCCAGATCCCGGCTTTGCAGCGGTAAGAGTGCGCTCGTTGATCCATCCCTTAAAAACAGGACCAAATCCTCCTTCCCCTAAAATGTTGTCAGGTCGAAAGTTTCTGGTCGCTTTCTTTAATTCTTCGAACCGAATGGGCTTAGCATTGGCATTAGGCTGTCCATCTTCAGATCTTAGCTTAGGGAGGCTCTCACCACTACTTTCTCCACTATAGAAAGGAATACTTGAGCTGGAGGAAGCTGAAGAATTACAGGATTTGCTGAGAATTCTAGATGCTTGTGATGTCTTACAGGAACAGGTGCAGAGACCCAAATATTTATACAAGTTTGTTGCATGAATTAAGGTAAATTTCAAATGATAGAAAACATAAACATTTATGCGGTTCACATGCATAAAATATATACTCTGTTGCTTGTAAAAGATTTTATGCAATCATCACTCAAACAAGACAAGAGGCTGAACGTTCAAAAACACAAAATTTAAAACGGCTAACTTGGTGGTGAAAAGAAGAGGAAAAAAGGAACTTA
This sequence comes from Fraxinus greggii, assembly GCA_903798315.1. Lineage (NCBI taxonomy): Eukaryota > Viridiplantae > Streptophyta > Magnoliopsida > Lamiales > Oleaceae > Fraxinus > Fraxinus greggii. The sequence continues at coordinate 231 of CAIGRK010352157.1, read as the reverse complement.
GAAGTATCACAATTTAATCATCATCGAAATCCAAAGTTTACTGGGAATGCACGTATGTTCACTAATAAGATTGATGATAGAAAAATACAATCACATAAAATGATTATAAAGATTCATATGCTTTAATCAAATCCCATTTTTACATATAAACCCTAAATTAAAATTGAATGTTGAAACTAAAGAAATTAACAAAATCACAATTACAATCATACCTGAATCCATTGATGTTTG
>CAIGRK010352150.1:2663-15425 GCA_903798315.1 Fraxinus greggii | reverse complement strand
AATCCCAACAAAGTATCATCCAAGTCCATATGCGCTAATATTTCTTTCATCTTCACTTGCCACAATGAAAATCTTGTATTGTGCCAACAGCGGAATATCATACTTTATGGTAGCTATCGATAACAAAAACCTCAAACAATGAAATCCTTGCTTTACGGAACTGCTGATCCTTAACTCTGATATCACTTGTTAGGAATTTGATGAGGTGATATAGCGTGATAAGAAGTAAAGATTGTACAAACTAATAAATAAGAACAAGATTAAAAGAAAAGCAAACAAGAAGATGAAATTAGCAGATGAATCGAATATCTTATTAATAACAACCAATAAAGAGAAAATACAACTTCTGTCTTTTCTACTTTTTTAAATTTAAATGAAAAGTCTACTATTTATAGGAGACATGTCCAAACCCTAGATTAACCTAAAATATGGAAACTAAGTTAAGAATTGCGTAAAATCAAATAAGAAGGAAAACATCCGCAACCCGTCCCTCGAGTGAGAAGTAGGCGCCAGCTTGTTGCTCGAGCTACAACTCAGCGACTATGGGCGGCGAACTCCCTGTTCCAATTTTGCTCATATCGTTGAACTATAAGTAGGCGTCAGTTCAGCGCCTTTATCCACATTTTTTTCCTTCTTAAACCCTATTTTCACATCTTCAAGCCTAATACTCCACAACGTGAAGTTCTAGACTCAATTTGGACTGAATTTCGGTCACATAACCCACCATTTACTTTATGCAAATTATAAATAGTGGCAATTTAACATAGGATAGACTTGCGTGTGAATTCATCTAAACTAATTATTAATTGTGGCTTATTGTTAATAATAATTGGCAAATTTAAATTTTACATTATTCACGTATTCGGCCTCTCTAGGTATTAATGAAATCGATTACGATTTTCCCAATCTATTGGGTTATCTTTTTCAAAAACTCCAAACTGAAAATTGGCTTGTTCCCTGCATGTTAACGCCTGCTAATTATACAATTCAAGCAAGGTCCTTTGAAAGGAGGTTCTTCCTATAAGCGCTATGCCATGCGTCCAATCAATTTTGAATATAAATATTTTTAATATAATTGATACATTTTTTATGATATATCTATTGTTTAATTGAATTATTATTTTAATATAAAATAAATTAATAAATTTCATATATTCAAGTTTCCGTAACTTGTTAATCACAATGATATCGTTATTACGAATAGACCAACACACGTGACATTTTTTTCTTTTAAAGTAAGTAACTAATCTTAAAAGGTAAAATGTAATAACATTTAAGTGAACGTGTTAATGTTTTGTTATTTAGAGACCTGCTACAGAGATTCTGCATGAATACCTATTTGAATGTCACTGGTTGATCTCTAACATTCGATAGTAGAATTGATCCTTCAACTTAAGGTTATCATAGCTTTATATGAGGGCATCAATACTTTGGTGATGTTAGATGTCACTGATATGTCAAGTGTTTCTAATGTGACATTTGTTCGAATATGTCAAGAATTATATGGATATTGTAAATGATCAATAGAAAATTTGTTAATTTCAGATAATAAGAGATTATATTCTATATTTCATCCGCTTAAGTCGATATCGAGATCCTTGACCAATGTGAGTTCATAAATCAAAAAGAGTTTCGATGATTATTAACTTAAGAGTTGGATAAAAGATATAAGCGAATATTTGATATTGACACATCTACATATCTTACAATAGCTTTATGGCAAACGAACAAGTTTGATTTTGTCATACTATAAGATATTTGTTTTATAAGTACATTGCCCGACACATTATTAGATGTCAATCGGAACGAAGAATGTGAATTAATTAATATATGTGAATTAATAGTAAATTAAAAGGAGAGTTTTGATTTATGTTATTTTGATTAGATCAAAATAATAATTCACGTTCGAAATCCTAATTGGTCATACAGGCAAGAACTAGAAGCACGATATTTAAAATTAATTATTTAACAAATGTGGGATATTTGTAAAATTAATTAGGTTGTTTATTGATTGGCATAAGTTAATTATGGACCAATTTCAATTAATTAAATAATGGATTGGCTAATGTTTAATGAGTTGGCCAAGCCAACTTAAACATCTATTAATAAACTATTTGAGTTTGAATTTTACACAATCACATTACAACAAAATTGCAATAATTATATTCTAGCTACGACAAAAAAAATAAACTATACTCTGTCATTCTTGTTCTCGCGTGTAGATTACAATATGAGGGATCTTGGTCAAGTAAAAAAGTGATGAATAGAGTGTCAAACTCACGAGAACTATATATTTGATCGAGTTAAAATTAATTGCAACTTTAATCGAATAGCAAACAAATTTTGTGATTTTTCTATAGCGATCAAAACTATTCCCCTCATATAACTATTCTATCTCTCAATGAAAGATACAAACATGATAAATATATTAACATGTGGTAGAACACATATTGAAACCATATTTAGCATTGATGTATATCTCTATCCTCTATCGAACCTTACAATACTTATTATATTATGCTTAAACCCTATTGCTCTCTTAATAACAATAAAATCCACTAACAATTCAATTGGTAATCAAGCAATTGAAAAGAACAACAATAACGATAATAACCATTCACAAATCAAACCAAATTAAGTCAAAATAATTAATTAAAAACTTAAAATATCATAACATGGTTAATCTCATCCTATGTTTTCTTGATGAATTTTCATTTGTATCTTCTCTTCTTTGCCCGAAAAACAAGTTTGAATCTTCATTTGATTAAATTCTTGCAAGTCCCCTTCAATTCTTTAACAAAAATTACGAATTTTTCTCATTTGATGATAATAATTGATGAGTATTGGAGTATAATATGTATATGAGAGGTCTCTAATATGTATTATGTTGCTAGGTATTTTTAGGAGTTGGTTGAAATCACATTAATATTGGTTCCAAACGAATAAAGAAAGTTGCCTTCGCGCGCGAATTTTGTGTCTATACAGCAGTCAGTATTTTGACAATAACTCTCTTCGATATCTGATTGAAGCGATTCAAAGTACGTTGAAAAGTTAACTCAAAGCACTACAAATTTACTAAACAATACAAGAATTTTGCATATCGAATTCGAAGATATAGTACTTTTCCATATCAGATTTTTTCTATGCCAAAATGGGTCTCAATCTTCGGCTACAAATCTGGAATATAACTTGTGTGAATATACATTTATTTTAATAATATTTTGATCATATTCTATTCCTTTTTGAGTTCTAATTCCATCTAATTGTCTCCTAAAAATCTTCAAAGTATCATTTTGTGGTCCAAATCAACTATCGAATATTTGCAGTTTGATGCTCAAACTTTAGACTTTGTCCCTTTTCTTTTATTTTTCCTTTGTTCTTTCCACTTCCTCATTCAACTATTGAGTTTTACTTATATAACTTAAAATACAACAATATATGATATATTTTGTCAAAAGAACTACAAAATATCAATATTTTATGCCCCGAATAAGTATATAAAATATACTTATCATATATCAAAACACAAAGACGATCCTTGAAAAAATTGAAAAACATTTCGAATTATGTTATGCATGTGTAAGTAAATTACCAACAGTGGTATCAGAGCCGAATTTGTGTTTGATAAAAAAAATTTTGATTCATGAAAACAATCAATGTTTGATTGTTATTGATTATTTAATTCTAACTTTTACGAAAATTGATTTTCATGTTCTAAATCTGATTTTAAAAGAAAATTAATTTTTGGTCAAAAATCAAGTCAGAGGGTAGCAGGTGAGGCGATTGGTCACAAAGGTTGCCGCATTTCTCAGGTTGTGCAATGATGAATGCGAATGGCAGTGGTACTCACTGTTGCAACTCGCCAAAGGGTGATGTCCCTCTAAAAGGGTTCGGGGTTAGGGTTGATTTTGGGACAAGAGCCTGTTGCGTAATTTGAATATTGTGGGCTATTATATGCAATTGTTGGAATTTGGTTTAAAAGATAGATATAAAATTTGTTAAGTATAAAACCATGAAAAAGTGACTTTCACGTCAACATCGGCCAAATATTCGGACTTGATCCAATAGTCAAATTGTGAAAATAAATAGACTAACTTGTTTTATTCATCGAGTAGATCGTTGTGGTATATTTGGAATTCCAAAACCAATTCCGGGGAAATGAGAAATTGGGTCCAAAGTTGAAAAGGAGGAAGAAAAAATTGGCTAGGAATTTACCTAACTCCACCTCTATCGCTCGAGCGATGTCTCTGCATAAAATAACACCCCTTGCACTCAAGCGATGCGCCAGTGGTTGGCTAGTGACAGAATAGGTTGTGACCCTTCATGTAGTATGATGAGTTTAGGGGTGTATCTCTTCACTCATACCCTCTCCTCTTTTATAAATAAAACCTTTGGGACATCCAATACTTCATTCCAATGATATTTAATCATATCATAACATAAAAATCCATCTTTTCTTAGTTGAAATTTTACATAAAAAAGCTGTTTTTTCATTTCATTCCATGGGAGTACAAAAACTATTTGGTTTGTTGTTCTTGTATTTTTGAGTGCTACAAATACAAAAGGTAGTCGTTGTATATTGAGAGTTGATGACCATAATCCTTAAGCACCATAGTGTGACAAAATTGACTTAAGGACAAAGAGTTAAACTCTTTACCTTGATTTTACATCCATTACTTTTGGGGTTATTTATTCAATTTCTTTGTGATTATTTTGTTTGTGCTTTACATCCATTTTGTATGAGTTTCCTTGCCATTATTTTGTTCAAATTTGGAAAGTTGATGAGTTAAAGAAATCACTCGAACATATTTCACAAAATGTAATCTTAAGTCTATTTCGGTTTGAGTGATATCTTTAGATATAAATTTACTTTATTCTATTAAACTAATTTTGTTTTGGTTTAACTTCTACTCTTTTTCATTTCTAATTTTTGTTGGTGTATCTTATATTTTAAGTAAATAGAAATGAATACGGTTAATAACACCGAAACTACTTCGAATATGGAAACTTCAAAAGGAGTTGTTCCTAACTTGGTTCCTACCGTAGTGATTCCTCTTGTTGAGGTTGCCCCTCTTACCGTCCATACAAACTTCGTTCCATATGTAGAGAAACCAGAGAAATTTAGAGGGTTGATTTCAAAAGATGGAAATAAAAAATGTTGTTCTATCTCACAATCTTAAATTTGGTGAAATTCTTGAGTGGAGATGCTCCCGCCGTGCAAGAAGAGGAAAACAATAGGGTGTCGTTTGGATGCTTGGAAATATTCAGACTTTCTATGGTTCTTACATCTAGAATAGTTTGGAAAACATGTTGTACAATGTATATAGTTCCAAGAAATCTGTTAAGTAATTTTGGGAATCTTTGGAGAAGAAATATAAAACTGAAGAATTCAGAATAAAGAAATTTATTGCCGGGAATCTTTTAGACTACATGATGGTAGATTCCAATACGGTCATTAGTCAAGTACAAGAATTGCAGGTTCTTCTTCACGACTTTCATGCCGAGAACATGTTTCTAAGTGAATCATTTCAAGTGGCTGCAATTATTGAAAAACTTTCACCAATGTGGAAAGACTTCAAGAACTATCTCGAGCACAAGTGCAAGGAGATGAACATTGAAGAGCTCATTGGCTGGCTGAGAATTGAAGGAGATAATCGAAAGTCGAACAAATGTGTTGGAAATCATATACTACAAGCGAAGGCAAATGCGATGGAATCAAATGACAAGAACAAAAAGAGGAAGCATTCTATCGAGACCTTCAAGCAACGAAGTAATAATAATGTAAAGAAGTTCAAGGGCAATTGCTATAATTGTGGATTTATTGTAAGATGCTGCCCAGCCAACTCCACTAGACTTCCCGATCTAATTCATGTAACTTCCAAGATCAGTTGAACCACCAGCTCCATATTTTCTGCAATTGTCTCTTCCAATTGGAATTCCAAGAACTCCCCATTCTTGTGCTTTTCATGCGCTTGTAGTCCAACTTCTCTCAACCTCCAGTAGCCTCTGAATGTGTTTTGGATTTGATGTTTCCCCCCAATATGTGGTTGTATCAATACATGAACAAGCTCTTAAATCTTCAAAGAATAATATAGAAATATTATAGAGAAGATGCACAATGAACAACCACACCAAATTTCGTGCATACGCTTGGGTATTTATAGGATAGGGTAACTAGGTTGAATGGGTCGGAAAAAAATACTTTAAAACAGCAAATTAGGATTTTTCGGATCTACCCGTCGCTTGAGTGATAAGTTGGCAACATGCGAGCGACAGTGTTTCTATTTATGTCGCTCGCGCGCCAACTGGATGAGAAGCTAGCAAAAATGCGGCACTGTATTTCTTTCTATTCATGCTCAAACCCTAGACCTCATAACTCAACTTGTAAAAATTACACCCTATGTTATTGATTTTTACGACACGTTACAAATTAGTCATTTTGTCCACATAATCGCCAACACTAAAAACCTAACAAACTCCCCATTTAACATTTTGTGACAAAACTGTACAATAAGTCAAGAAAAACTAAATCCAAAATCTAAAATACCCAAACTTCATCAAACTGATATCTCTTGCATTCCTTGTTAAACGTGTTTTCTGAAATTCACAACTCAAATACACAGTGCAAAACCACGTGATACATAAAATATTACAATTAAACACATGATACCAAAACTAGTTAGAATGAAACGTAACACTAATGTTAAATCCAAATATCAACAAAAGCATTAGCATCACAAAAAAATCATAAATTCAACAACCAAACATTATGATATGGAATGCAATGAAATCAATTAATCTACCCCTAAATCAAAATTCAAAAACAAAAATTAAATTTTACTTCACTATCCCCATTTTTACTAATTCCACAACAAAAAGTTTTACTCACTCTCCCCATTTTTGTCGTGAATGATGAAGGGATAAAAAAATTAACATTAACATATAATCACTGAAAAATACAGTCTTTAGCATGCATAAGTATAATCAATGTACAGTAAATATTTCCACATACTCAGTTCAAGTTAACATGGAGTAAATTGTATAAGTAACTCATGTGTGTAAAGTGTCACTAGTCCTATTGAAGTATGANCAAACTCTCAACATGTTTTTATGCAGTATACAAAATGTATCTATATCTCTCCCCAACGACCCCTAGACATAAAATCTCCCACTTTATAAATACTCTATACTCTCTCCTCTTTTTTGTCACAAATGACGAAGGGATAAAAACTTTTAACATTAACATATAATCACTCAAAAATGCAGTCGTTAGCATGCATAAGTATAATCAATGTACAGTAAATATTTCCACATACTCAGTTCAAGTTAACATGGAGTAAATTGTATAAGTAACTCATGTGTGTAAAGTGTCACTAGTCCTATTGAAGTATGACTCCAAACCTTGATTTTGTGAGAAATGACAAACTAAATATCGCTGCTAATAAGTTTATTCCTCTACTTTGAAAGTCAAACCATTTAAAGCACTTTAGAACCTATACAGAAAAGCTCATTTTGTATGAAAATTTTATTTTCTCTCTCTGACTTTGAGCATAATTTATTTTCACAACTTTCAATATTGTAGGCTCATTATTACTTTTCACATCTTAAGCGTAAGTTCTTCTTCATTAAGCGACTAAAATGACCATTGTAGTAAGCTTTAGACCGGTTAACCCAAGTCAGTTGACTATAGGCACCAGGTTATGAAAAACCCCTCGGGCTTAATCACTCGAGTCAAATAGGCTACGAACAGAGTATAAGATGATACAGGTACGAGCACATATATTTNACAGAAAAGCTCATTTTGTATGAAAATTTTATTTTCTCTCTCTGACTTTGAGCATAATTTATTTTCACAACTTTCAATATTGTAGGCTCATTATTACTTTTCACATCTTAAGCGTAAGTTCTTCTTCATTAAGCGACTAAAATGACCATTGTAGTAAGCTTTAGACCGGTTAACCCAAGTCAGTTGACCATATGTACCAGTTATGAGAAACCCCGCAAGCTTAATTTTTCGAGTCAAATAGGATTCGAAGAAGAACATAAGATATTGAGCTTGTTATTACTGATGATAAATTTGATATTATATCTAATAAATATGGTCAATTCATGTTTAAAGTCATCTTACTAATATATAACTGTCATCTCAAATCTCTCACACGCCGTAAAATTAGCGAAAATGCAGCGCTGCGTTTCTCATATTTTCATACTCGAACTATAGACCTCATAACTTTTGTACAAATTGTACCTAGGTCCTTGACTTTTACACCACATTACAAATTAGTCATTTTGTCCACAGAATCATTAACACTAAAAACCTAATAAAAAGTATTATTGACTATTGAAATTTTTATCCTTCGGTTAATTAGAAAAAATTGAAAACAGTCAAAATTTCCGTTCATTTGCATTGAACCTAGTTTACTTTTATTTAATTTTTACCATCGATTCTGACTTAAGACTTCCAATCCTTTATCTTTTTCTAATCAATGCGCACTCGAGATTTTAAAATAAAAATGTATAAGAAAGATAAATATTAATAATCTATCAAACATTGGTGAAAAGGTAATGTAGAGAGAAAAAAAATATACATTATAAGGAAGAAAATTAACGTCTTGGATAGAAGAACCTTTACGTTTGGAATGACTGACTATCTATCTATTAAACATTCGGATCTTTCAAATTCCATCCAAATCTCTTTCTTAACCAAGAAAAACAAACTCCACATAATGAAAAAGTGGAAAAAAAAAAAAACGCCTTTGATCTTTCTTCTCCAATAATCTTGAATTGCTTTAATGGTTCTTAATAATATTTTTGCCGAGGCCTTCGCTAATAGGCTATATGGTACTTCGACTATTTGATAGTTAATTTATTCAGATCTTGGTAAAATTAAAAGTTAAGACGCCTGAAAAGGTCATTAAAGTTTTTGAATTTATTCCTCTGTGAGCATTTTTGCATTTGACTGTACAAGTTTGAATTTGAATTCTAATGAGGTATGCGTGTTCGATATGTATAAGATGCTAACACTCGTAGAAACACATGTGACAACCCACGTGATCCATAATTTTCCTATATATTTGTTTTTAAAAATTCGACGGGCAATGAATGCTTCTCCAAGTGGTTGTCATGCGTGTTCGACATGTATAAGACGTTGGCACTAGTAGAAAACATGTGACAAGCCATGTGGTGCATCATTGTGTAGTGTTTTAAAATTTTGACACGCAACGGATGCATCAACGTGCCTCACGCATGCCTGATATTTGCAACTACTATCATTTAACATTGACACTTGGAGCACGTACATCCCAATCAAAATTTTCCTATTTTCGAGATCTTTTATAAGTACGAAAAGCATCCAAAATTCTGTAAAATGAGCACTTGAGGCAGAGGTATTCTTGTCAAACATTATTTTGCTTTAAAATACAATTAAAAATGAAAACATTTACATTTTCCATTATTTTTCTAATTTTTTTCTTTTTGAAGAAATATTTGATTGACGGGAATATCCATGCTTGAAGTGATAATCTGCAAGAAGTTTGAATTGTTTTTGTCCAAATAGACCGATATTCCCCAAAATAGGAAGTTTGAATATGTAAAATCAAGGAAATTTAAAATGGGATTCAATGTTTCAATGAGAAAATGTTCGAGGACCGGAGGTGCAAACTTTATTAATGTGCTTGGTTTGTAATTTTACTCCCTAGTCCTAATCCTCCATATAAAAACCCCATTGCATCCTAGGGTTTATCAAATCAAACCAATTCGTTTTTCTCTATCCAACAGTCTACAAAAATGTCAATCGAATCGGCAACGCCGTTGCCCATGGATAACCTATCCCTCAAAGCTGTAGCGGAGGCCGAGTTCCCTCAGTGCTTGCAAATTCTTCCTCAAGAGATGATCAGAGATATATTATTGAGACTCCCCGTAAAAACCCTATTGAAATTCCGGTCTGTTTGCAGATCATGGCTATCTTTAATCTCCAGTTCATAATTCATGAAAACTCATCTCAAAATTTCGAGTAATAACAGTATATACTCCCATAATAAAATAATTCTGGGACGTTCCTCTGATACTCTGGATCTCTATACTTTTCCCCTTTACGATCAAACAGAAGATATCGCGTCTATGGATTCTGTTCCTCTTGATTATCCTTTATTGGAACCCGTCAGTATGTTACAGATTGTAGGTTCTTGTAATGGGTTGGTGTGCCTAGTTTTGGGTCTAAATAATGTAATTGTTTTGAACCCAGCAACAAAAAAGTCCCGAGAATTACCCATTTCTAGTACCAGTGTATTTGATACAGAATACGGGTTTGCTTATGATGAATCTAATGATGAATACAAAGTTGTAGAATCTGGTTGGACAATTGCTGATATGGATGAAATTAAAACCCATGTCAAGGTGTACAGTTCAAAAACCGATTCATGTAGAATCATTGATGGTCCTCCCGGATTCGTATTCATTGGCTGCGGTGTATTTGTGAATGGAGCTATCTTCTGGAAAGTGCTATACCCCAGAAATAACCCAAGGAATTGGTATATTGTGGCACAGGATATTAAAACAGAGAGATTCGAATTGTTAGACAAACCCAAGTATGAAAAACGGGTTGTCAATGCATTGCTGATGGTTTCAGGAGGGAGACTGTGTGTGTGTGTTTGAGTTACCTGACACAATTGGATATATGGGTTTTGAGAGAAAATGGCGATGGAGAATATTGGACTAAACTGGTTCGAGTTCCATACACTTTGGATATCAGCAATCATCGTTATATTAGGCCAAATACTTTGCTTATATCTGAAAATGGTGGGGTTCTATTGAGCTATGGATCAGATATCTTGATGTATGAGCCATTGCAGACTTGTGAGATTCATACCTTACGCGATAATATTGAATTTGAAACCGCTACCTACACAGAAAGCTTTGTTTCGCCTGAATTTTGGACATGAGGGCAGATGGCTTCAGTATCAAAGGGAAGCCACAATTGCATGCTACTGCATTTTATTATTATTATTTTATTATTTTTCTTTTTGTGTGCGCGCGCGTGCGAGCATGTATTGGATCCAGTATATGTGTTTAGTAATTACATAGTGGCTTCGTTTAAATATTTTATGTAATATTTGGCTTGGGCAACGCTTCAGAGTATGAAGCAAGAGGATGAAGAAAATATTTGCAAAAGAACATCTCAGTATTAATTTATTGATTAATGAATGGAGACTTTTGTACAGAAAATTGGGAAATTTACAATATACAACCTCTTTAAAGAGTGTATTTACACTTTACATACTACATTTTACAATATGTTAAAAAATAAAAAAAATAACTTTCGCAACGGCAAAATATTTTATAGACCAACATATTCATAATTGAAAATAAGAAATTAAACCCTTTCTATTAGATTATGTAACACTTTACGTACTAGTTTTCCTAACTATTTCATTTTCATCTTAATTTTTTTTTCTCATTAAACAATGTCTATAAATTAAATTCAAACACAAACTTGGGATTTGTGAACCCAAGTAAAATCGATTCAGGATTATGGGATGCTATTCCTCTCACTACACCGTCATTATAACAATTTCCATTTTAAATTTTTGCACAAATTAATTGCAAATGATGTAAAAACCAGAGAGATGGGGCTCTTGGCAGCAAAAAAGAACACAGAAACATGATATCGATGTCAAAAGAGATGAAAAATAAAATCCCCAAAACTATTTCTATTCATTAATGAATTGTGAAGGCTTAATCGCACAAAACTCCCGACGTTTGACATGTAGTGTGTAAAACGTCTCTACTTTTTAAAGTTTTGCATTTTCACCACTATCTCAACGTTTCATTACGGAAAAAGTAATTTTCTCCTATTTTTAACGCAAAATGACCAATATACTCTCCTATATAAATAAAAGAAAAATAAATAATGAATTGCAATCTTACGCCTAAACTTTTTAAAAAATGCAAATGATTCCAAAATTTATGAAAATATTAAAAATGACAAAAAACTATTTCTCTCTTCTCCTCCGTCTTCACAACCACCGTCGCTGAAGCCAAAACCATCGGAATTTCAACCCTCTGCAATTGAACTCTCGTTACGCTCTTTCAGATGTGTTCATAAAATCAAATAAAGCTGAAAATCAGAATCTATAGCCATTTTCTTCAACAACGAATTCGATCACTTCAAACTCATTTTTCGGCGTTGGCGTTAAGACCCACGATTGCGGTCCACCTCCTCTAGCACCATCTACTAAAGGCACACCTAATTCACCTATGTGTCATCGTCAATTTTTCCCAGAAATAGAAGAACCATACTTGACAGTACACACGCGTTAAAAACCGGTGTGATCCTTTTTCATTTGGCATCCCTCCACAACTCCAATCTACAAATTGTATCAACTAGCATGTAATTGAAGGTAAAACGACCCTGGGTAAGGACTCAATTGCTTCATTTCATCAGCCAAATGAAATTATTTTGGATTTACATAACAAACTGTTCGTCCGTGTGAAGGGAAATTCTTCCATCCATTCGTGGCTCAGTTGTGTCCCAACATACGAATCAACTTGGGAAAACTCAAATTCAGGCTCAAACAACATTGGGTAACCATTCAATTGCAGAAATTACATTCCTCGTTTGCCAAAATTTGGAGTCAAATGTCGTTCCTCACACACCACAAAGAGAAGACAAAAAAAGTTTGAGCCAAATTTTGGAGTCAAAATAAAGGGGTGAAATTTCAATGGTTTTGGTGGCGGTGGCGGAGGAGGCGGAGGAGAAGAGAG
>CAIGRK010352102.1:0-10091 GCA_903798315.1 Fraxinus greggii | reverse complement strand
GAAGCAGAATAAACTAAGTGATTTTATAAATAATGTGCACCCAATTTGACATAAACTAGAAAACAAAGAAGGCCATAAACATCATTAGTCATTGAAAACATTTATTAACGGAACAGTTTATCAAGAATTAAGCAAAACCAATACAAGCTAAGATCGTAGACAGATATGGTTGCTTATATACCAACTCCATATATTAGTTAAAAAAAACTATATAAATCAATATTGCATCATTATTGAACATGATGTATTAATGTAAACAATAAACATTCAGCTCTTGAGAGCAAAGAAATCGAAGTCTTAAAACTTGGAACAAAAATGTTTGAATTGGATTAGGCTATTAATGAATTGGATTGGACTTTTGAAATGGGCTCAATTTTTTAACTGGGCTTGTCGAAAAAAATTGCCCAACTAATTTTTTTAAACCAGTAATCGGTTCGGGCGTGGCACCGTTGCTAAATGTCATACCCGCCCCACCACGGACGGGTCATTAAAATCAAAATCATAACTACCCCATTGCATCATCGGTTCGATTTTTTCACCTAATTAGGTTCGGTTAATCGCGAATTTCGATTTTAACAATTCGAATTACTATCCCTAGACACCTTTTAACTATTTTGTTTTTTCAATGACTAAACTCTTTTGTTATTTAAGTATAGTCTTATTACATCACAATGTCGTATATTAGATCGAAATACGATAGGCATAAATGAGAAAACGATGAACAAAACCCAAAGGAAAAAAAAAGGAAAAAAAGGAGAACATGAAGAAAAAAATGTTCGAAGGACTAAGTAATAGGACTATGGTGGAGGCATAGAATACCCACTCTCCCTTTTATGAGAGCGTCTTGTGTTGTCCCATACTATAAAATTAAAAACAATAAAGTAAAGTAATGCAAGTTAAAATTGACAGACCTTATATATATATACACTCACGACCTCAAAAAGGTGGCTCTAATTTCAAAAGGAGGGTACCATACGGATGGATGAGTCTAAAGCGCATGAACCCCACCTTTCACATAAAGCTAAAATTAGATTTACCCAAAGAATAACATGAGCTCCATTTTCATTCCCCACAGGGGGCCTTTTTATTTACTTCCTTTGTTTCCTTGACATGTGATTAGGGTGGGAATTTTTTTTTTTTTTGGTTGAAATTTCATTACATATTCAAGAATTAAGGGAAAGAAAAATGACATTTCAATGTGAGTTATAAAATGGTGATTGTTAATTATATCCTACGTTATATATTATAGTGTAGTAGTTACTTGTAATGTGTTTGTTTAAAAATATTATAGTCGAGCATAGTATACTTTAGTTGACAAAAAATGAGCTTATAAGTTATGGTTCTTCACATGATTGAGAAATAGGCCTTTTTTTTAAAATCTTAACAAAAAAATCTTGTATTCAATTCAATAGAAGTGGATATATCTCTATTCTTTAATCATGTATAGTCGTATTCAAACCTGCGTACTAAACAAAACAAAAATAACTAGGTTCCAATTAAATTGAAGTTACTATCTTGGTTCAATTAATGCAAAACATTCATATATTAGATGAATTAAATTGTAAGAAAGTGAGACAAAATAATAGTTATTTGATTTTTCAAGAAAAACATAAAGTGGATTTGTACTCTAGTCAATAGTACCTAGGGTCCACAATAATCTTTATTTGTAGGGTAAATACTCTTCACTTTCCTAACTCGTTATCAATGTCTAGTTCTTTCTTTATGTAAGTTCAACTTGATTTAGTGTAAAGAGAGAGGGGAGCGCTTTTAGATTGTTTTTTGGTCTTTTGAATGAAAAAGTGAGATTTCTCTTTTATAATGGAGTATTTTGACACAAACAACAACAAAAAAAATATATAATTATGAGAGAATTAGGCAAGATTGCACTTGCTTTTACAAATCATATTGCTAAATGAAGTATCCAATCAAGGCGAATTATCTTTCTTTTTTTTTTTTTGGTTGAAATTAGTAAGAACATAAAGGGCCATGACATGTAGGTTTATTTTGCAAATATTGAAGGAAATTATCTAAAAATTAAGTCGTTTCAAAATAATCTTTAATATAAACCCCTCACATATAGGTAGTTTTAGTTTTCATTACATTTCTTTGTTTGGTGTGGTACCTTATTGAATTACCACATCAAATTTTTTTTATTTTTATTTTCTTTACATAAACTATGTTGCTAATTTATAGAAATTATAACAAGGGCCGCCCTAGCCAACCTTAATTTTGGAGTATTAAGTTTGCTTTATACGAGATTTTCTATATGCATTTATGAGTTTGTCTGTGTTTATATATATATTGAAAAAATTAAGTCCTCGACTATGTAAGGCCTTAGGCAATCCCCTACAGTTAGAGTCGGCCCTCATTATAATCGACAAAGCCCTTGTTTTGTGCAGATTAAATTATATTAAAAATTTCAAGTCAAGGTGAACAATTAATTTTAACTATAATTTCATTCGATTCATAACTTTTCAACTACGCATTTCATCAACTTTTATAAAAGTCTATTAAAAATATGATTTAATTTCTAATAAAATATGGGCATAATTTTTTTTTCCGAGATAATTTCTTATTTCTTAATATTTTTGTAAAATTAAACCTTCGATCTTTTAGAGAGTTTAATTTGTTATGCAAAATGAATATATATATATATATACACACACACACTTGAGATATTTTTTCACCGTAAGGATAACAATTAATTAAACATAATAAAAGCTTAAACCACTCCAATAGAGGGGAAAAATGATTAAACTTTTTCAATCAATTTACCTTTTCTAGTTTTTGTTTTTGTTTTTGTCTTCTACTTCTATTTCATTTTTTTCGTTTTCTTCTCCTCTTTTCTCACCTCACTTTCTTACTTTTGAAAATAAAGGCTGAAAAGAAAGAACGAAAATTTTAACAGGAAAAAAGTTAAATTATTATTTAAAAGAATTTATTATTTTTCTCTATAACATGAAATGATTTATTTTTTCTTTTTCTTAAACCAAAAAAAATTGAAATTTATTTTTTTAATAAGAAATATTTACAGAACTAATTATTACTTAACCTCGACAAGTACTCAAAGAATATTAAATTAAAAGTAGTGTTTATCATAATCTCATTGAATGTTTAGTACCGTTTAATGAATGATTAATTATTAAATATAATTTATCAAGGAGATCATGAACGCTTGGAATATTTTTATCGGTGGAATGAACGCTCTAATAGAAATGATGGCTAGTTTAACAAATAAAAAGAAAAATAATTGTATGAATATAGACCCAACCCTCACCATCAATCTCTTTGGGAACTTGGGCCTCTCCAAGCTCCACTTATACTCTACTTTCTTAAACATAATGATGATGTACCTTATGCTAATCTCATTGGACTTCCATGTTTCAAAAATATACTAGAGTGTAATGCACTGCATTAAGAGATATATTTAGTAAGAAATATTGCATAATACTATATAATACTGAAAGCAAGAGTGATTATTTTTCTTAGCTCCTGTTTGACACCCATTTTAATCTCGTTCTTATTCTCTTTTTTTCTCTTTCTTCATTTCAACTACACATTCTAGTTTTCACCACTTTTCCACCACACATTCTCACATTAATCACTATTCTAAAAATTCTATTCTCATTTTAGTGCTCGTTTGTCTACCATTAAAAAAAAATTGTTCGTTACAGTAAGATTATCCATCATACATTCACCCAATAAAATATTCTACACACAAACCAATAAAATTACTTTAAATTTCAACCACACATTCTCCAACAAATACTATTCATTATACCATTTTCCTCCCAATAATGGGAGACAAACAAGCACTTAATGAGATTCAAGTATACATGTTGTAGGAGTGCATGCGACTGGTCACCCACGGAGGACACTGACCTTTATAATATGAGGTGATTACCTACCAAAGATGGAGGAAGAGGNAAAAAAAAATTGTTCGTTACAGTAAGATTATCCATCATACATTCACCCAATAAAATATTCTACACACAAACCAATAAAATTACTTTAAATTTCAACCACACATTCTCCAACAAATACTATTCATTATACCATTTTCCTCCCAATAATGGGAGACAAACAAGCACTTAATGAGATTCAAGTATACATGTTGTAGGAGTGCATGCGACTGGTCACCCACGGAGGACACTGACCTTTATAATATGAGGTGATTACCTACCAAAGATGGAGGAAGAGGTTTAAGGGTATGTGAGAACTTGTTGGAGATTGACACTGAACTGCCAACGATTGAAGCTAATTTATCAGAATCTAAACCAGGCCAAAACTTGCACTCTCATTTGCTTTTATGCGTGTTTAGTACATTGAACAAGATAAGGATCTTGAATAACACACAATTTTTTTTTTTTTCCCGTTCTTAATCATGTACAATTTTGTCGATTGCGACATATTTAACATTCTATAAATTCAAATTTCTAAATTCGAAAGTTTTTCATCGACAGTGCTCATATAGCAACTTTATTACAAGAAGACATTATATAACGATAAAATATTAAGACGAAGTTTATGATCGAAAAATATCTCATATTATGTTGGAGAAATTGGATAATGACGAGACAGGAAAAAAAAATCAATTATTTTTCTTTGAGGTGGGGGAGTGACATTAATTAGAGCTATGTCTAGGCCATTCCCATTATATTATTTTTCCAGTATTTGCCGGAAAAAGTTTGCTATTTCTACTTTGCCCTACCATATTTGAAGTTCATATGATGCATTTGGCCAATTTCAGAGGCTCCTGGAAAAAAAAAGTGATTATCATTCTCATATATCAAATCAATATGCAGATTTTTCATGATGCATTTTTCACACCCACACTTTTCTCCCCATATCCCTCTCCACTATTTTTCTCTCTTTAGTCCATAATTACTGAGCAATAGGGGCAATATTGTAGCAAGTAGAGATACAAGTATCCAAGAAAAAAACATGGAAGTACTAAATTTCATCAATTATGTTTCTTGTTTACCACAAAATAGCTAAGCATAACGGCGTTCAACTCATGATTACGTCATTCGGCCAAGCTTAATGATCAATGGTTTGAATATAATCGAGCATCTTGGACTAAATATAAGACCCAAGAATGAGCCTCTTTAGAAACCTATGAACCAATCCTTTACGTGCACTAAACGTACGGAATATGGTTAATCTAACTTATTTTTCTTCGTCTATATTGTTCAAACAAACCACGAATACTTACAAATTGTATTATTTCATGATCAATCAAGAAAATGGCATTTAGTGTGACACAACGAAAGGAGCAGCGTGCAGTTTTTTCTTTCTTGTACTCAAACTTTGAAAAGTTGAGAGAATAAGGGAAGAATATAACAAGCTTTTTGCATAGGGTTCCCTGATAAATTGATCTTTTTTGTGGATTCTATTCTCATTCTTAATTTGAAGGCTGGTTTTTGTGGGACAAATCACCACCGACCTCGCTCTTCCTCCACCACTCTCCACCATTTTCTTACACATTCCCCTTTTTTGTGTTGTCTTAGATCCCCTCTTTGAAAAGCACTTTAGTACGTCGTGCATCTCATGCCAAGTACATTTCGATTATGTTTAGTAAATCGTATTACATAGTATAAAAAATTTATCATAAAATAAAAAATAAAAAAAAAAGATACTAATAGATGAGCGGTATTGGATTAAAGAAAATAATATTCATCGATATTTTAGTCTAAAAATGTCATTTATACAATTATTTTATTTAATTCAAACCATCACAACTATCCACATTATGTTGTATTATTGATAGTGTAAATGAGATTTTTTACTGAAAGATTAAAGAATATTATTAACAGTAATCCATCGTAATACCATTACCATTTACGAACTATTTTCCATTTTAATTTCACAATAAGTTCTTTATATGGTTTACTATGATGTACCAAACGTAACCATCGCATATTACATGTGATTAAATTCTAGAAGAAAGACGAGGTACCTAGTCGTTTTATCATTATTTTGTTCAATCATATCTAGTTAAACATATTAAATGAAAGAAAGTCTATCAATATTCAAAGTAGAGTCTTCAACCCTACACAACAAAATACGACCCTAGTAGTTCGATAAATTGTTTAACGTCAAACGAAATGTGGCATGCTTAATCAATAATTGATTTGGACAAAAAAAATAAATAAATAAGAACATGTTCCTAAACAATTCGTAGAAGGTTTTGTCTATAGTTTAAACTGAAATTATGAAAATTTATTAACTTTAGATTCGAACGAACACTAGATTTAACTCTTGATAACCCTTATGAGAACGAAGATTTTTTATGATAATTTTTTATCCATGAAACATACCAAGATAAGACGAACAACATAAATTTTGGATCAAATAACAGTCACTTTTGGCGGGACACTTCGCTATCAAGATGGAGACTTGTGAGACTGCCATTGCAAATTTTTCTTTTGCACATTATGCCAATTCATTAAGGAAAAAAAGATGGACAAGACAACATATACACCCACGTGGCTTCCACGTGTCTACTCCGAGTGGCGTCACGTATCACGTAGGGGAAGATGAAATATTACTTGATCATCAAAGTCGAACCATTAACAGAATCTAATGAAATATTACTTATCGATCGTAGTATTTATTTTAATTAGATAACGCGGGGATTAAAATACTATTCTTAAAAATTTAAACATTATTTCGAACTAAACCGAAAATTTAAAGGTCATTGACTTTAAAAGTCTTGACATCTATGAATAGGATAATTAACTCGCAAGCTCGACGAAAATGACATGAGCTATAGTCGTTTTGTTTTATTAAAGATGTAAATTATAATTTTTATGATAAATCAAAAGATAGATTCCCTTTCAAAGAATACTATTTTTATTTAGTGGAGGGCCTTCTTTGGTTTGGAATTGTCTAATATGAAGTATAGGAACCCCCGGCTTTCATCATTTGACTCATTGAATTTTATACCTTAATGGCCGGCTATGGCTTCCCCACAAATTTGTTAATTTCTAGTTTCAAATCAATTGAGATTGCGTGCATTTTGCTAAGATGGGGACACAGTATTAGGTTAGGTCCACTTTATTGAAAATTTTTGTTGTGGATAGTATGTGACAAAAATTAGCCCTAGTGGCATCTTCTTCATGCGATGAGATTGAAGTTTGGTTTCTTGTATATTGTCACCGAGTAGAGCATGAATTAGAATATTGTTATTAGTTCGAGTCTCCCCAGAGCCATTGAAATAAGTACCTGACTGTAAACTTTAAGGTCTCGTGAAATTAGTCGAGGTGCGCGCAATCTAGTCCGAACATAGAAGGTGACATTTTATAAGCCACAATAAACAGTATAAGGTACATTTGTTAGTAACAAAAGTACATTTTAAAAATTCATTGGAACCTAGAGTGTATAAAAAAAAAAAAACAAAAACAAAAACAAAAGAAAACAACTTTTTTACATTTGTCAAACGAACAAATGTATTGTCTTAAACTAAGCGTAATTACTGAATTTAGTAAGATATATCATCCTTGAGTCCCGGATAATCTTCTTTACTTTTCGGAAAAACGCGTAGACAGAAATGTTGACTTTAACAAAAAGATATTTTTCAAAAAAAAATTACATCACAGGTTGATTTTTTACAAATAAAGCTTAACTTTTACTTATAATTATTTGGTTTCTTTGTAATTAAATTTAGGTTAATTTTTATAAGAACCGAGTTTTAAAAATTATATCAAGGGTTGGGTTTCTAATAGAGCAAAAATATCGAACTTACTAGCCAAAAGTTGAGCTTAAAATTACATGTGACCAATCTTGGTCTTGCTCATTCTTGATTAGCGTTGTGAAATCGAAGTTGAGAGAGCTTGAAACTCGTGAAACCCGATAAAATAACATAGTATGAGAACTTGATTTTCAAATATAATAGAATATACTCTAGTACTTAGATTAGTCACTTTAAATCTAGTCGAACTAGCATAGTTTTAGAAAATGAGTGAATAGTTGTGTATTTGGAGTAAAAGATATCTAGCTTCTTGAAAATTTTGGCCAAGTAATAACTGAATTTATCGTTTTGGGTTTTCTTTGTAAATTTTAAACTTGTTTTCGAAAACGAAACGCGTTTTTGAAAATAGAAAGAAAACGCGTTTTCACTGTTTTGAAAAATCGAAAACAGAAAATGGCAAAGAGAACAAGCCCTTTGTTTTTTTAGTTGTGGCCTATAGGATATGATGAGAGCGTGATAAATTGAATTGTCATGTATTGAGATATATAAGTAATTCATACTTCCCTCGAGTGTAATACGCACTCTCTGCGGACATCGTTGAATGTTTCTACCATTCTAATTGTGTAGTAACGTAGATTTCTCAAAGTAATTGGTTTTAGCTCTTGTATTAGACCCCATGTCTTCCACTAAATTCTTAACATAAACTTCAATTTATGACCTACAAGCTTAACAAGTTTTAACACAAAACTCAACAAGTTGGGCATTTTTTTTTTTTTTTATAAGGTGGAGATATATGTTGGACTTTGGCTCGATAATCTATCGTGCTCAAATCACAAAGTCACAAGTGTTAATCATGACATCTGGATTTTTTCTAAAATTCACTATCTACATATATTTGAAAACTTAATCATGTTAATAAAGAACCAAATTCTCAAATTTTAAATGCACAACCACATTAGGAAATCAATAAATACACATTTATCTCCATAATTTCCTTTTTCTCCCTTGTCTAGAACAATCCATTTCATGCATATCAACCTCTATTTAGCTTAATTAATTCACCTAAGACACCACAATTAGTGGTATAAAGGAAATATTTTCAATTTTTGAAACAAGAATTCACATATTTATGTCCCACAGGAGACTAGTGAATGGTCAGAACCAAGCTGGCACATTTCTTCCTTCTTTTGTATTCATGTGTATACATTCAATTATGGGTTAATTTTACTCATGGCCACTTAACTTGGTACTCAGTTTCACTTTTGTCATAAAATTTAATTTCTTGGTACTCAGTTTCACTTTTGTCATAAGATTTTAATTTATTTCAGATTGAACTTACAAATATTTCATTCAGACCACTCATCCAGTTCAATATCCATTTCTTAAATGATAGTTCCACTTAATAGTGTGTTAAGTCGTCAAACCGTTAGGATTTTCAATTAAATCACAACACTTGTCACATGGACACATAGAATGTTCAATCAAAAAAACCAACATCAAAGTGAGTCAGAGGATTGAGCAAAATATTTTGTAAAGGTCAATCACGAGTCTGAAACAAATTAATGTTCAGTGACCAAGATAACATAAGTACAAAGTTCATGGGAAACTAGTGAAATTGCCCCATTCAATTATACTAATCAAGTCACGTTGAATTCATGTATAAGAAAGTATATTGGATAGTAATAGTAACCCTAAATGACGACTCCCGAAGAACGATTTTTAAACTTGATAATGAGTTTAATGGGTAATTTACCAAATTCATGATAAGCAAAAATTGTACAATCATGCTTCACGTACAGAAACAATTTTTACTGAAAACTCGCATGAGTAGTCCCCGTGCATAATTTTTTTTAATATATGGTAAGGCCCATTCATACGAGTATTTTGGTGAATCCTGTGCAAATAATTTCTGTACACGGAGAATAATTGAAAATTATATATTATTTTTTGGAGTTGCCGCATAGTCTTCTCTTAGTACTATTTTTCTTCCGTTATTAACAAAACATGGCATCGTGGTCGATTCATCTTGGAAGAATGAATCATTTTTCACTTTATTTTCCTTCATCTTTTCCTTTATTAGTTTCCCTCTTTGCTTTTCCATCAAAATTTGCAGCTGATTCACACAATTATAAAGAATACACAGAGAATACACATAGTGAGGGTGAGCGTGGGGTGTGGGGTTTCCATCATTAATATCATCTCGTGGATTTCAGCGTTTTTTATTATCAGTTTCAAACTGAGGCCTCCACACCCGCGCTCAAAAGCAACAAGCCGTAGATTATTTTTAAAAATCTACATTTTCCATTTTCCTAGAGAGAGAAAGTTTCAAACTTTTAGACAGCAA
Organism: Fraxinus greggii; assembly: GCA_903798315.1. Classification (NCBI taxonomy): domain Eukaryota; kingdom Viridiplantae; phylum Streptophyta; class Magnoliopsida; order Lamiales; family Oleaceae; genus Fraxinus; species Fraxinus greggii. The sequence continues at coordinate 54 of CAIGRK010352102.1, read as the reverse complement.
GAAAGCAACCCTCATCATCTTTTGAACCAATCGATTCCAATTTTTATTATTATT
>CAIGRK010352075.1:0-14437 GCA_903798315.1 Fraxinus greggii | reverse complement strand
AAACAATGAAATAAGAATTAATTTGCTTTTATCAACTTATCATTATTTGCAAATGCCCACATTTCTTTATTTTATTCCAAACAATTTTCAACCGCATAATTCAATTTCCAAGTTTAAAATTTAATTGGTGTAATCAACTTGGATGAACCTTTGACATGATAAGCCATTATAATATATACTTTTAACTAAAAGTCAAAAAATTATAATCTACTTATCAACAGCTGTATGGCCATAGTCATTGCCTACGCAACAAGATAAGAAGTAAGAAAATGGCAATACATCATGTCCCTTTGGTTTTACTAAAACTCATATTTAAAAAAAAAATTAATAAAAATCGATAAAATATATAATTGAAAAGTTAATAAAAAAGTGTCGATCCTATAAAAGATACAGTTAAAATGAGTTTGAGAAAAGTTAATTTAAAAAATGGGGGCCAAACAATGATTATTTCTTCTCAAGGGAAGTAAAAGAAATCAATATTAGGCCATTGTTTGGTACACATTAAAATTTTCATTCTCATTCTTCTACTTATTTTCGATAATACATTCTTCAATAAAATAACATTTTCCATTACACCAATATTTTTTCCTTCTTTTTCAACCATACATTCTCCATCAATCAACGTTGAGACGTTTTACGCAATGAACTCCATATGTAGGGGACGTTTTGTGCTAATAACCCATGTTTTTAATAAAGATAACTAAATTACTTAGTAAAACTAAAATTGATATGTATCCTCATTTTCTCGTCTTCTTTCAAGAAAGCAATGAAAAATAAACATAAATATTAGTTTTAGTATCTTGAAGTTCGCTACAACTTACTTTTTCAATTCAATTTTTGAATATGGTGAAAGTTTCATGCACATTTTTGAACATGAGAAAGAATTGAATCCTCTTTTCAACTTAATTGAAAATGTAAAAATGTAGTAAATCCTTAAAAATAGAGAAATTACGTAAATCTGAATAAAAGTGGTCGATATTACGAATTATCGATCAATATTACATAGTAGTTTACTTTGTAACATTAATTAATCGGATTTGTATAACTAAAGAAGAAATTATATGTTTATTCCATCTGCAATCTTTTATCGAACAAACTGCAATAGTAAACTCAATTGATAAATCGACACCACCATGTATTAGTGACGCTTATGATACCATTTATAACAATATAATACATAGTCAATGGTTATAATTGGTGACGAATGATCATCGTAGAAGAAATGGCACCAATCATCATCATACTACTTAAAAAAATTTAATAGCAACATCCAATTATCGTTATGTGTCGACAATTCTTTTTAAAATTAATTTATATCATACTAAAATTCAATTTCTCTCATATATTACTTTAAAAGTCGTACAAAATGACCTAAACATATCTCGAAGATTTTACAAATTGTCATTGAGTCATTTTCTTGCAATTAATAGTCATCTTCGAAAGGGCATTATTTTAAAGTACGTGCACGGTGGCGTAGAATATTAATTTGAGAATTTTTTTTCTTTTTGCACCCTCCATTTGGAGAATGTTTAGCCAAAAAGTAAAGAAAAATTTTTAAATTTACGCACAAAATATTTCATTGAGATGATGCGGTAAATAGTAGACAAACCAGGCTGAGAGTTTCTTTTAACAGGTGGCCCCCAAAAACAACATCACAAAATGAATTTCTCTACACCCATTTAAATCCCAAAACATAAACAAATTCATTTCTTCGATAACTTTTGAAAAGTTGAAAGATAATTCTAAACTTAAGAATTTATTTTTGAATATGTTTGAATAATTTTTTGAAAATGTTTTGTCTGAATAAAAGAGTATCTAAAAGAAGCCGACGCCGACCTAATGTAATTTCTTGTAAAAACTTTTCTACAAGAAATATGAGCAAAAGCAAAAGCACTGCCAAATAAGTTACATATAGACCAAAATTTCAATATTTTTGCTCGCGATTGATGTAAATTAAATTCTGTTTTTAATAAATTTTTATTAAAGTAAATGAATGTCACTTACAAAGAAGAATTCGTGGAGATTTTCCTAGAACCATTTTTGGGTGCTAAACCCTTCATTCCATCTAGACTAATTCGAAGCATGCATTTAGATTAAAGATAAGAATGTCTTTTTACGAGAAGTTATAGGCCCCTTCCCTTCAAATTAAAGAGCATTAGGTAAAAATATTTATTGTTATTGTTCTTTATTTCAAAGAATATATAAAGAAAGCCAGTTGTGATCAGTTTATATTTTTGAAAATTAGAAACAGAAAGGTCTGTCCTAATGTGTGTACACTGAATATAGTTAGCTAAAGAAACGTGCATGACCTAAATTGACAGTGTTTGATTTTTCCTTTTCACATTTAGTTAGAAAAATCCACTGGGCTTAAAGCCTCCACGTTAGAGCAAGGGTTTTGTATTGAATTTTGTGGAAATTACACCCAATCAGAATTTTAAAGATTCAATTTCAAAATTCAGATCTAAAATTTATTTATACAAAAATCAGATATTAATTCAAAATTTTAATATTAATAATATTCAATATTCTCTCTCTTTCACCTATCTTCTCTCTAAATTATAATTACCCAAACCCTAAAATTCCCAAAATCCCAAATCATTTACTCATCTCCCCCCCCCCTCCTCCAGCTCCGAGTCAACAAGTAGAAGAAAGGTTGCTCCGACTAGTTTGGGCACGCAGCAGCTGCAAATTATCGGCGCAAGGGTGCCTCGCAGCGTCAACAGTACCGCTGCACACTATCGTTGTGGGGTGCCACGCGACGATCGTGTTCAGAACCGCTACGACGATCATTTGCAGAAATCTGTTTCTGTTTTCACATGGTGGATTTGAGGTGGTCATGGTGGTGATTGGTGAAACAGGCAGTGGTGGTGGGGGAGGTTTCAAGTCGATCTGGTCGGTCAAAGTTTTAGGTGGTTTTTGTTGGCGATTTGCAAATAGTGATATTGGTGATAGTGGCAGTGGTGGTTAGTTGATGTGTAGCAATCTCAGGTCGGTAGTGGTGTTAGTGGTTTTCTGATCTATGGATGGGTGGTTTTCTGTCGTGATTTGGTTGTGATTGTTTATGGTGGTGATATTGGTGGTGGTCCAGGCGGTGGTGGCGACAGTGGTGTAGCAGTGGTGCTTCTATTGGTTGCAGGTTGTCGTGGTGTTGTGAGGTGCGTGGCATTTGGTTGTTGCCGACGGTGGTGTAGATATTAAGATCTATGGGTGGTGGTGGTGATGGTGGTTCTGTAGTTTTAATGATGTTTAGGTGGTGGTGGTACAGTGGTGGGTCGGTGGGTAGTGGTATTGGTGGTGATGTTCACTACAATATTCGAGGTGATGGTTTGTTATCGGGAAGTGGTGTTGGTGGTTCTGGTGACGGTGGTTTAGACTGTTGCAACTGTGTGGTGGTGACAAATGCTTTGGTTGATTGTGACCAATAAATTGATTAGTGTGTGACCAATAAATAATATGTGACTAATGAAATAGATAAATTGTGACCAATAAATATTGTGCGACCTAAAAATTTATTAATTTGTGATCAATAATTTGATAAATTGTGATCTAAATATAATTTGTGACCAATTAATTTGATATTTTGTGACCATAAAATTAGTTGTGACTTACAAAATTTGTGATTTGTGACCAATAAATAATATGTGATTATTAATTTGATATATTTGTGACCGATAAATAAATTGTGACGTATAAATTTTTTATTTGTGACCAATAAACAAATTGTGACGTATAAAATTTTGAATTGTGATCGGAAAATAATTTATGACATATAAAATTGTGATTTGTGACCAATTATATGAAATTTGTGACCAAATTATATGGAATTGTAACATTAATATATTTAATTAATAAAATATATTTTTAATAAACTATTTCATAAATAAAATCATTTTTGAAATAATAAATTTTGTTTCTTAATTTTGAAATGTGTTAAACTTAATCTCTTATATTTGAAATTTTCCCTTGAATTTTTCTTCTTTTGCTTCTTAATTATTTTTAACAATAAATTTATATGATAACTCGAGTAATCAAATGTTGATCGAGCTTTTCCTACTATTAATTTAGAAAAGAATTTGGTTTTAGTTATACGCTATAACTCTACGAGCAAAATCGCAAATTAATTTATACTTAAATGAGAGAATTTTTTTATATTTTTGTGTAGAATATATTAATTATAGTTTCATAATGGATTCGATAGTGCAAAAAGGACGTTTTGGAGCTTAATGAGGTTGATTCGATGTAAATTGAAGATTATCAAGATTGCATGTAATCAATTGGAAGCAATTCAAAAGTTTCGAGAATTAAATTCAACAATTGAAAAGTTCGTGAACTAAATTATAAGCTTTTAGAATTTGCTTTGAATCAATTACGAATGATGGTGGAATTTGGAAGATTAAATTTCAAATATTCAAAAAAAAAAAAAAAGATCCACATTGCACTTAGAAAAGACCCGAGCTGAACAAGAGAAGAAAGTCAGGGACCAAAATGCAACAAGGGTTAACCTTTGTGCCTTACGATCTCAAAGGATTGAGCGATAGCAAGGACTTAAAGTTCAGAAAGAAAGCAAAAATTGCTAACTGCGCGATCACACCAAAAAAGCTTGTGCGATTGCACATGTCGATCTGATAAGGAAAATCTAGTTACTTGTTGGAATCAACTTCTATTCGGAAAGTAGTTTTGACACGATTTTTGACCTAATTTTGGAGTATATAAATACACGTCTTCATCTACGATTATAGGATTCGGTGCAGAATAGATAAATCCTGCAAAGAAAAGAGTAATAGAGGAAGCTTTAGATCAACAAATTTATAATTCTTTCAAAACTTTATAGAGGCTTTGTTGCAAAACACATCCATACATACTTTAATACATCCATTACTTAATTTGAGGGAGAAAAAGACGATATTAAAGACTTTTATACTCTCTTTCATTAGTTGATCAATCCATATAGCTATTTTCTCAATTCAAATTTCAAATGGGACGACAATTGAGTCTTGAAATGACATTTTTCCTTTTAATGTATTCGATTGCCATGTATATCAAAACTTATTTTTTTTAAACTAATTTTTAATCATACGTTCACACAATAAAATATTTTACAATAAACCTAATTTTTTTCTATTTTTCATTCTTACATTTTTTTAAAAAAAAAAAATCACTATTTCAAAACTCATCCCCCAGCCCAATTTATTTTTATTTTTTTGCGTATTAGCCCATCCTACAAATTTTCGTGGACCCGCCCCTGCTTCAATTATCTGTTTCTTTAAAAACAATCCAACACATATTTAAAAGAATTAAAATTTAATTAGGACGAAAACCTGGAAATTATAAGTTGACGCAAGAGCAAACATGATAATTGGTTACGAGTTTTGTTATTTTACGAATAAAGTGTTTAAAATTGACACAAAATCGTTATCATTAGTATGGGCAGTCAAAAAAGGCAGGTTACATATTTGAAATCTACGTCACGCCTGATTTAATTAACAGTATGAATAGAGGTTGGAATCGAATTGACAGAGAAATATCATTTATGACATGGCAGAGGAAGTAATCCTCGTCGAAGGTACACCATCTAAACCAACCAAATAGAAAAATGACATGATTGTCTAGATAAATGCTCCAAGGCCTAGTTCTCGTGATAACATCGTAGACGATCTCACGAACCGATAGATTCGTATAAAAAGCGGTGGCATAGAACTCTAAGTCAGAATATTAATATTATAGCATGAAATAATCGGAATGTTACGTTCGTGTTCGTCAACCTATATGAAGGGATGTAGAATCAATGAGAATGTGATCCGAACCAGAAATTCCCTTTGTATTATCACTCAAAATTCCGATAAAGATCGATACAATATTATTTTCTTTTCAAATTTCTTTTAAGTTGGTATTATGATATATACATAGCATATGGTTTGGACCTATAGGGCGCATGCGAATGGAATTATTAAGGGAGAAATTTCAGAGTTTCGAGAAATTAAAGTGGAAACACAAAAGAAAAAAAAAAATTAAACTTGGGAAGAAAGAATGGAAAGTGGAATTGATAGGCTCTTCCTCCATGGCAGTCGGCAGACACGGAGAAATGCACTTTACTAAATTTTTAAAAAGGTAAAAGAATTTGTTTCTGCTTCGACTTAGTCCCTAGTTAAAAATCAAGTTTTCAGTAGATTTCAACAAAAAAATTATAAAATATAAAATTTGATAATAAAAATGTGAATATTATGAAATATGTAATCGAAAATAAGTTTTAGTAAAAATGAGTTTTAGAAAATGAGAGCCAAACATTTACATAATTAAAGTAAAACAAAATTAAGCTCATATTTAACAACCATTAAAACAAGAGAAGAATCTCACTGATGTTAAAAGTTAAAATATCAATCTAGATGACACTAATGTAATATTAAATGATAAATACAATTAACTAAGTCACTTAATTCATTTCACTAAGCTTATAATCGCATTATACGACATAGACGGGCGTTATAAAACCACTGGTGCTAGATAACATGATTATTAAAACAACATTATTTTTTTGTCGAACTCATTTTGAACAACAAATTTTTACAATAAAATATTCTGCACGTAATGACAATTTTTTTTTTTACTTTTTAATTACACATTCTTCAAAAAAATCACTATTCTAAGCTTATTTTTTCAAATAAAAAAAATTCTTATTTTAATGATTGTTAAGCATGGGCGAAATGAGATGGACATGTAGCGTGTTTGATGTAGCTTTTTTAAGAATGAATTTTGTAAAAATAATTCTTTTTATGAATTATGATTAAAAAGTGTATGGATGTTATAAGTATACGTGCAAAATTATTTGATTAAAATTGAATTTTAAAGTATTTATTTAAATAAAAAAGACGTAATTTTCCAAGAAAGCCTCAAGGAACAATACTCGTAAATTCGTTATTGATGATGATGTAGAACATTTGCCACATATGACTATGCAACGTCAACACATACGTAGATTCCTTGTTCCAATTATGATACTCTCGAAAGTCCGACAAACCGTTAAGACTAAAGCTAAATTTCTACTCCGGCCTTACCCCTCCCATCTTCTGTCTATATATACCATTAACACTCATGAAAACTGCATTAATTTCTTTCACTATATCGAAACCCCACAGCCAAAGAAAAAGCCAACCTTTAACTCTTCATAAATTCACCATATTTTACCAGAAATGCCGAGAAAAGGGATGAGGAGTTTGTTATTTTCACCGAAAGTATCTACTTCTTCTTCTCCTCCTTCGCCATGGCCATCGCGATATGGATTCTCGCCGTCTCGGCCGAGCTTTTCCGAGTCAGTGATGAATCGTACTCTGGAAATGGCTGAGCCTATAATCATGAAATGGAACCCAGAATCATCCACTTTTGCCCAGGTTACTTCTTTATTTTACGATAATCGCAAGGAAGCAATAGATTTCATCAAGTGGGTGAGAAATCTACAAAAGGCTATGAAACTTTTCATCACGGGAAACTCTAATTCAGAAAAATTAGTCCGTGCGCAAAATTTGATGCAGATTGCCATGAAAAGATTACAGAAGGAGTTTTATCAGATATTGTCCATGAATCGAGCTCATTTGGATCCTGAATCGGTTTCCACACGGTCCTCGATTACCTCGATTCATTCCAGCGTATCAGATTTTTATGATGAGGACGATGATGATGATGATGATATCAGGAATGTGAACGAGTCAATAACAGAAGTAGAAGACGCCTCTAGTATTGCAATGGCAGATTTAAAATTAATTGCCGATTGCATGATTTCTTGTGGATATGCCAAAGAATGTTTGAAAATATACACAATTATTCGAAAATCGATAGTTGATGAAGGTATTTTCAAGCTTGGTGTGGTAAAATTAAGTGCTTCGCAGGTTCATAAAATGGATTGGAATGCTCTGGAATTGAGAATCAATCATTGGCTCAATGCAGTGAGAACTGCAGTGAAGACTCTATTCAATGGAGAAAGAATCCTCTGTGATCATGTTTTGCTTCTTCAGATTCGATCAGAGAGTCGTGTTTTAACGAAATTACAAAAGAAGGAGCCATAATTTTGTTCGGATTTCCTGAAAATGTGGCCAAAAACAGCAAAAAATTGCCGGAGAAAGTTTTCCGTATGCTGGACATGTACACCGGCATCTCCGATCAATGGCCGGAGATTGATTCTATATTCTCCTTCGATTCATCATCCAGCATCAAATCTCAGGCGGTGATGTCACTCGTCGGGCTCGGCGAGTATACACAGACAGCGTTAAAAGTCTTTGAATCGGCTATCCTCAAGGATGCTTCTAAATCTCCAGTCGCCGGTGCTGGAATTCATAATCTCACGATCGAAGTGATGAATTATTTGTCAAATCTCTCTGATTATAGCAATATTCTCTCCAATATCCTCGCTGATCAACCGCCGCCGTCGAATATTTCCATGCCGGAATCATACTTCGGATTTACTGATTCCGACGAATCTCCGGCACCACCAATTACTCAACACATGGCATGGATTATTTTGGTTCTCCTCTGCAAACTCGACGTCAAAGCCAAGTATTACAAAGACGTTTCACTTTCTTACCTGTTTCTAGCCAACAATCTTCAACACATTGTCGTAAAGGTCCGAACTTCAAATCTGAAATACCTCCTCGGCGACGAGTGGCTGTCGAAACACGATGCTAAGGTCCAACAATTTGCAGCGACCTATGAACGGCTGGGATGGAGCCATGTCACCAACGCTTTGCCGGAGGATCCAACGACTGTGAGTACGCTGGAACAAGTGAAGGAAATTTTCAGAAAATTTAATTCGCTATTTGATCAGGTGTACCGGAAGCAATCTGTGTGCGTTGTACTTGATAGAAAGCTCCGAGATGATATAAAAGTGAGATTAGCCAGAAAAATATTTCGGGGTTATCAGGCGTTTTACAATGCTCATAGTGCAGCAATGCGACGGGAGAGAAATTCAACACCTGTGGTCAGATTTGCCCCTGAGGACGTTGGACATCGTTTGTCGGATTTGTTTTTTGGGAGCATTGATTCAGGGAGTTATTTGTCATTTGAGCCTTCGACCTCACATTCACAGGGACCATGATATCCTAAAGAATTGCAAATTACAATTTTGAGTTTTTATTTCACCGCTTATATGTTCGGATAAACCATGATGAACATGATCCGTGTGTTTAGTCATTATCGTTGAGTTTCAAATATTTTGTATATTCATAAATACATTCTTTGCTTTCTATACTTTATATCTTCAAAATATGCATATGCACAAACGAGCTTATTCCTATAAAGATATTATCGTTTTCTCAATATATAGTTTTCTCAATATGATATTATCGTCAATGCGATAGCTTAACGTGCATCAAAACAAATCAAATTTCATTAGCAACATTATTCATAAATAAATTATATGTTGGGTCAACAAACAATATTTCTATTGAAAAAAATTAACGACAAAAAAAAAAAAAAAATAGGGTCGTATAAAGGAGAGGAGAAAAGTATGACAAAAAAAGGAGACATGGGAAGGGGACGTAAAAGTTAAGGAACCAAATGAAGCCGAAAGATTGCGTAATAAGTAATCAGAATGACATTTAAATAAATACGCTGAAAAATAAGCAATGATTTTGTCACATTGACCAGAACCAGCTAGCGATTTGATTTCCAGTCCTTAATATTGAAAACGGCGTGGTTCCAATTTTTGGAAGATTGACACGTTTATTCTTCAAATTTTTAGCGTAGTCAAATAACGGTTGCTACCTAAGCTGGAATAATTCCTCATCTTTGTTTTTGCTCGTCTTCACACAATAACAGTTCTAAAAGACTTGTCTACTTTTAAAATGACACAGGGCCTGCCGGCATAGAAGAAAGTTCCACGTCTTAAAAAGTGTGTTCATATAGCACTTTCAACTACCAAAAAATTAAGTGCCTGCTAAGATTTGTTGATTCCTCCTTTAGCCTATTGGAAAAATTAAATTTATACAAAACCGCGTTTTAATGCAGGAGCATGCTTAAAATGGGGGTGGACTCGACAAACTAAGCTTGAAGTGAATTTTCAAGCTTGATTCTAGTTGATATAGCATACAATGTGTGGTGCATTTGTAGCATGATTGTACCATGAGCTACTCTTAAACAAAGCGGTGACATTGCCCTACATTAGGTTGGTACCAAAGTTGAGGTCCAGCGTTCGAGTCAATTCTAGAGCGAATACATAAAATAGGTGAATAATGCAGAAGTATGTTTGAAATAATTAGATCCAATGGGGGGAGGGGATTGGATTTTATAGTGGTATGGGGTACATTTGTGCCTCAGCTACTTTTGAACAAAATGATAGCAATACCCTACAACAAGTTGGTAACTAAATTAGTGATCTCGTATTCGAGCCAATGCTGGAGCATTCCCTTGTGGTGGGTGAATAACACAAAAACATGCTTGAAATAGGGTAGGTCCAAGTGTTAAGGACCGCAATTTTACTTAGGCCCTTGACCCAATTGCAGCCGCAATTTACCCACATTTGACCACACATTGTAAATATTAGTTCAATTTGAGTTGTAATTTCATTTCCATTGTGATATTTTATTTCAATTGTAAAATAGTTCTGATATTGATAAACATTTCGTATAATTCCTCGTCATTTAAACGTATACTCATATCACTTAGATTTTTGTTCTGCAAGTTATTATAAGGGGTATTAGTCATTCAAAAATCTTTCAAACTTACTGGTGTTCACCCCCTGGACCAGCCATTGTAATTTGCATCAATTGTAATTTCTAGCGTTTAAGCAATCAATGATAAATTTACTTTCAATAGATTTCAATTTTATGTTGCAAGCTTTCCACAAATCGTAATCAAATTTTCTTTTATCCCGAAATAAGCGAGAGAATGCAGAAGGTAGTCTAGCAGAGCAGATCACTGCCGCACGGTGTCCCTCTGTGCCAGAAGAAAGGTACCCCGTGAAAGTTTGCATCAGAGACATGTTCAGGACCCTCGATAAGGAAGCTATAGATCCAATTAAATAACACCACGGAAGTCGTAGATCCTCAAAAGAGGAATACAAGACAGCGGGTAGATGCGCTTGAGGTGACAACTACTAGTTGTGCTATGCCTGGAGCGCCTCGAGGAAAAGTCGAGGTGGCAGAGATGGAAATTCGTGAATTACACGTCCAACTGGATGAAAGCCGAAGGGCTTGCACAGTAATGACTGAAGTTATTGCAATCATGCCTGATCTACATAATGAAATGGAATCGTTGAGAGCTCAATTACTAGTATTTCAACGTGCAGTTCGCAATGGGCAAGCCCCCACATGAGAGCATGTTCTCAGGCTCAAAATTTCAAAATCATGTACCTACGGAGGGCATGCGATGCAAAAGAAGTCGAGAACTTCTTTTTTGATATGGAACAATACTATCTTGCGGTTTCGATCGAAGACGAAGCAAGAAAGGTTACAACAGCTACTATGTATCTTGGTGGAGATGCAAGACTATGGTGACAGATAAAGTATGCTAATATTCAGGCCAACACCATCCGAATAGATTCTTGAGATCTCCTCAAGGAAGCGATCACATCGCAGTTTTTCCCAGAAAATGTGGAATAACAGACTCGACGGGCACTACGAGAACTGAAACATACAAACTCTATCAGGGAGTATGTGAAAGCATTTTCAGGACATATGTTGAATATTCGAGATATGATGAAAAATGATAAGATATTCACCTTCATGGAAATGTTGAAACCGTGGACACGTAATGAACTTCAGAGACAGAAGATTACTGATTTGAGCGCGGCCATAGGAGTCGCCGAATGTTTGAATCACTATCAACTGGAATCGAGAAAAGATCGACTTTCGGGGAATAGTCAGGCTATTGGAGGTGGAAGCAGACCTTACAGATCCAACTCGAACTCAAGTGGGGAAGAGCGTTACTCTCATAATAAGGGGGAGCCTATCAAGGCACCGTCAGAGTAACTTGTAGGGAAACTATCAAAACAACTGTCAAGAAAACTATAACGATGGCAGTAGTAACAATTGGAATAAAAGAAAAGAAACGGAGGGAAGATCTGATGCCACTCCTAAATTGATGTGTTTTGCATATGAAGGACTCCATCGGGTGGAGGAGTGTTCTCAGAAATAGATGGTGAATGCTTATTATCAACTAGCAAGTTGATGAACGAGTTTAAAGCAAGATGCCCCACAAGCTAGCTGTCGTGGTGAGACTGACTTCGAAGATGATGATGATGTAATGGTGCATTCTCACATCAGTATAATACATTATCGCCCCGAGCTACTGAAAAGGATGATTTTCCCTCGAAAGAGATAAAGATGGAAGAATCGAAGGCTCGCATTTGTAGGGTCAAAGGCCTAATATACATTGGTGTGAAGATCAATGGAAAGCCAATCAGGGCAATGGTAGATACTGGTACTACCCACAACTATCTTGCAAATACTGAAGCAGAGCGACTCAGGCTTGTTCTGGAAAAAGGTAGTGGATCGGTCAAAGCAATCAACTCTGCTACTCAACCAATAGCTGGAGTAGCGAAATCTGTGTTACTCAAAGCGGGTCATTTCGAAGGAAGGATAAACTTGTCTGCAGTTCAGATGGATGACTTCAAGCTTATTCTGGGATTGAAATTTCTTCGGAATACTAAGACAACAGTGATTCCATATTTCGATTCATTAATGATGATGGATATTAAAATGTGAATCATTACTACATAAGTTGGGAAGATGGGCGAGAAGAATATCTCGACCATGCAATTTGGTAAGGGTTTCAAAAGAAATGAACCCTAATTTTTATGCACTTTTCGATTAGAGGAGATCGAAGAGGCGACTGTCCATAGTCCAAAACCTGTTAGAAGGCTTATTAAGGAGTTTAAGAACATTATGCCTGTGTGTTACCTAAGAAATTTCCACCGAGGAGGGTGATTGATCATGAGATTGAACTTATTCCAGGTTCCAAACCTCCCGCCAAGACACCCTATCGTATGTCTCAGCCTGAGCTTCAAGAGCTTCGGAAACAATTGGGAGAAACGTTGGAAAGTGGTATTATCGTGCATGTGAAATCACCATATGAAGCTCCAGTGTTATTTCAGAAAACGGCCGATGGTTCTCTTAGAATGTGCTACGACTATCGAGTCTTGAACAAGATCATTGTGAAGAACAGCTATCATATTCCGCTAGTAGCTGATTGCTTTGACCGACTAAGCCGGGCGAGAGACTATACAAAGATTGATCTCAGGTCCAGATATTGGCAAGTTTGGTTCAAAGAGAGAGATGAAGCAAAGACTACGGTGGTAACAAGATATGAAGCCTTTGAATTTAAGGTGATGTCTTTTGGATTAACAAACGCTCCAGCAATGTTTTGTACGATGATGAATCAGGTACTTCACGGGTTCTTGGACAATTTTGTGCTGATCTACATAGACGACATAGTAATCTAGAGCGAGATATTGAAGAAACATGTACAACATGTGAGGCGGGTTTTCAATCAACTACTAGAGAATGAACTCTATGCCAAACCGTCTAAATGCTCATTCGTTCAGACGTTTATTAGCTTCTTGAGTCACATTATTGAACAAGGTGAAATATGCATGAATTCGAAGAAGGTTACAACCATCAAAGATCAACCACCAAAAAATGTCCACAATACTATTGAAGATTTGTGAAAGGATACTCAGAAATTGCACCGCCACTTACCGAATTGACAAAGAAGGATAAGGACTGAGACGGGTCATCCCAATGCCAAAATGCTTTCGAAAAGTTCAAGAAATCTATGTGGATGAACCCGGTGTTAGCCTTATCGGATATGACTAAACCATTCGAAGTGGACACCAATGCTTCGAATTTTGCACTTGGTGGAGTCCTTATGCAAGAAGGACATCCGGTAGCATATGAGTGTCGAAAGCTGAACCAAGCAAAACGTCATTACTCGACGTACAAAAAGGAGTTGTTGGTGGTAGTCCTTTGCCTTAGAGGATGGCGTCACTATTTGCTTTTTTTGGGTCTCCATTTATTATAAAGACAGATAACAATGCGGTTAGTCACTTCATGTTACAATCGAAACTATCAAGCAAATAGGCTCATTGGTGGAAACTTCTTTCAGAGTTCAATTTTATGCTAGAGTATCATCCCGAATCTAGCAATCATGTTGCCGATACTCTTAGTCGCTGAGCCGATTTAGTTACCATTTGCTCTATGGCTGCTCTTTCAGGGAGCAAGGTTACCACAAATACAAGGGACCAAATTCGAGCACTTTTGGATAAGGATCCAACTACTCAATATTTGGTCGACATCATCAAGCAGGGCAAAATTCGTCATTTATGGCTCGATGGGGGCCTAGTGAAGACTAAGGGAGACCGCCTATATATTCCTGAGTGCGGAGATTTGAGGAAATCATTAATTACGGAATGCCACGACACGATTTGAGCTGGGCATCCTGGAGAGGAACGCAC